>JAFEMH010003096.1:0-289956 GCA_022495995.1 Adenophora triphylla var. japonica | reverse complement strand
AGCAGGTTTCTCGATAAAGAACTAGTGGGAGTAAAGTTGATCTTGAAGAAATTCAAGAACCCGAAAATAACATGGAACCGATAGTAGAGACTGAACCAAGTCCACAAGAAGTTGTGGAACCGGTTCAAGATCCACAAATCCATCGTAGATCGGATAGGTTACGATCCACACTCGAGAGATATGGGTTTCTTATGTCAAAAAGTAATGAAGTGGAAGTCATTGAGAATGACGAACCTACTTCCTATCAAGTGGCGATGTCCGATCCCGATTCGGATAAATGGTTAGAAGCCATGAATCCGAATTGCAATCCATGTCGGATAATCAAGTTTGGAACTTGATTGAGCCACCGAAGGTGTAAAAACCATAGGGTGCAAGTGGGTCTTCAAGAAGAAGACTGACATGAATGGGAAGGTACATACTTTCAAGGCTAGGCTTGTAGCAAAGGGATATAGGCAAACTCATGGTGTTGACTATGATGAAACCTTCTACTTTGTTGCCATGCTTAAGTAGAATTTTGATTGCCATAGCTGCGTATTATGACTATGAGATATGGCAAATGGATGTCAAAACCACTTTCCTTAA
Source organism: Adenophora triphylla var. japonica (assembly GCA_022495995.1). NCBI lineage: Eukaryota > Viridiplantae > Streptophyta > Magnoliopsida > Asterales > Campanulaceae > Adenophora > Adenophora triphylla. The sequence goes on along the minus strand of JAFEMH010003096.1, from coordinate 289,374 downwards.
TGGAAAACTGCATGAGGATGTGTATATGACACAACCTGAAGGTTTTATCGATCCACGAAATTCTAACAAGGTGTGCAAGTTGCAGAGATCCATTTATGGATTGAAGCAAGCTTCTAGGAGTTGGAATCTTCATTTTGATGAGAAAATCAAAGAGTTTGGTTTTGTCAAGAACGAAGATGAACCTTGTGTATACATGAAATTCAATGGGAGCGTTGTGCTATTTCTCTTATTGTATGTCGATGATATCTTACTCATTGGAAACGACATTCTGCGCTTGAGTGTCAAGTCTTGGTTAGGGAAATGTTTTTCAATGAAAGATATGGGCGAAGAAGCTTACATCCTTGTTATCAAGATCTATAGAGATAGATCTAAGAGGATAATTAGTTTGAGTCAAAGTACCTACATTGACAAGGTTCTTAGAATATTCAAAATGGAAAATTCTAAGAGAGGTAACTTGCCAATGGGTCATGGTGTTACTCTTAGCAAGACTCGGTGTCCTAAGACAACTGATGAGCGAAAGAGGATGAATGATGTTTCATACGCTTCGGCTATTGGATCTATCATGTACGCCATGATTTGTACTAGATCCGATGTCTCGTATGCTTTAATCATGATGAGTCGATACCAATCTGGTCCTCATGAGAACCATTGGATGGCTGTCAAGAAGATCCTTAAGTACTTAAGAAGGACTAAGGATGCGTTCTTGGTATTTGGAGGGATGGAAGAAGATCTTGTTGTAAGAGGTTACACAGATGCTAGCTTCCAAACCGACAAGGATGATTTCCGATCGCAGTCGGGATTTGTGTTTATGCTTAACGGAGGTGCGATATGTTGGAAGAGTTCCAAGCGAGTACTATTGTCGATTCTACTAACGAGGACGAATATATAGCGGCATCCGATGCAGCTAAGGAGGCAGTTTGGATCAAGAAGTTCATTAGTGACTTGGAAGTTGTTCCAAGTATCACTAATCCGGTGGAACTTTATTGTGACAATAATGGTGCCATTGCGCAAGCAAAGGAACCAAGGTCACATCAGCGATCCAAACATATACTTAGACGTTTCCATCTCATTCGAGAGTTCATTGATCGGGAGACGTTAAGATATGCAAAGTATCAACCGATGATAACAATGGGGATCCGCTTACAAAGCCCCTCGCATAAGCAAAGCATGATGGTCATGTGAGGTCCATGGGTATTAGATACATAGATGGAGACACAATTGCCAGTGGGAGATTGTTGGTGTAATACACTAGTTTATAGTTATGTTTAACTTGAACCGTTATGTATCGTCTTCGTCATTTATTATAGAGTACATGTTTATTTGGTTCACTATATGTTTGCATGTTTTATTATATTGAGCTATGTCCCTAGTTGCTATGAACAACTAGTATAAGAAGTAGGTAATGGAATAATCATGGAGATGATTATATGCATGGAGAGATACACATTACACTTATGGATACTTGCTAGAGAAACGAATACTTGGGCTTGACACCACTATGAGAATTATGATATGGTCGATTGTCATGAGTAAATCTCATGCAGATTAGTCGTGTCATTTGGAATTCTTAGTACACGAGATTACTATCGTAAAATTCCACATGATGAAGAACTATTGCGTTTAATATAGTCTCAACATGTTGCTCTTTAATCGGATAGCAATAAGGGTTATGTTGAGCAGATGATTGGATTCATGTAAGGTGAAGAATGATAAGTCAAGACGGGATTTATCCCTCTTATGAAGAGAGATGTTTGCTCTGGGCCCCTCGATGAATGATGTTGATGAAGGATGTGTGGCTACGCGTCAGAAGTGATTTGATAGAGATCAAATGCATTTGGATTATTAACATATTCGGAATCGATAAAGCATTGAATGAATGAGTTGACGTAGGCCATGGCTCATGTTCAATTTCACATCATGGACAAAGGGATTGTGACCCATTTGATTATCAAGGAATCCAAGCTTTGTATGTCATATAATTTAATTGGGTGGAAATAATGATTTGCTAGATAGTCATCTCATGTGCTTGTGAGATTGATGTTTCAACTCACTTTACCAACATAAAATATAATTCCTAAGTAATGGTCACGCACAAAAGAACGTATTGAAAATGGCTAAAAGGGGTGAAATTTGGAGGCCTCAGACGGACGACTCGTCAGATTCCCAGCTTGTACCATAGTCGCTGCCTTGGGAAGGGGCAGCCCCGCAGAATCAGTGAGCAGTCATTAAGGAATGATTCGTGCCCTACGGGACGAGTCGTGCTCACGACTCGTGCCCTTTGATTTTGCAAACTGAGATTCTGGCTCGATTGGTAGCGCGACACACTTGGCCATAAGGCACGACTCGTGCCAACGGTAAAAAACATTTGGGCTAAATGCGTTTTCTTTGGCAGATTTGGTTTTGGTTTTCTAGAAGGATTCTCTCCCTAATAGTTGGGAGGGATTTATATTTGATATAAATAGCATCCTTTGAATAAGACATAGATGGTGACTTACTTTATCACTAAAAGCTTGAAAAGCCTTCGATCGTCGATTCATCACAAGGTAAAGAACAAGGAGAAGATCAAAAACCTTCATCGAATACCGAGTTTGAGATTCGTTTTGAGATTATTTATTTACGGAGATCTATTTTGAACAAACAAATCACATTTGAGTCATGGAAATTCTATTTCATATATATTTTTAATCTCTTTCATGCTATGTGAAGCGGATTCTTAGGGGGCTAGAGGTTTTGATGTTCTTTGTTAAATCTTCCGCCGCATTTTATAACCTCAAAACTCAAACAATTTCGCCGTGATAATTAGTCGCTAAAGACCCGATTTCTGAGTAGTGTACCTGATGAATGCGGCAAATTGATGTCCCAGAGACTACCAATTTTGCGTCTGAGGGCAAGATATACACAACATACAAATGCTCACCACCCTTATCCAACACTTTACTAAAGCACTTCTCAGCTCTTTATACTAGTTTCGAGTACAGGGTGGGGCCCTTTATGGCTTCGTCCAAAATTCGAGCGATCATTATCGCTCCCCGGCCGATACCCACTTCGGGTACTGGTGACAAGTATTGGATTTTTGGAAACGTCTGCTTTAGATATGCACTTTAAAAACGCTATCTAAGGTGTAAGTTATATAACGCATTCTCATCTTCCAAATTTAATAATCAAGACATGATAAAATAATAATAATAAAAAAATTAACTGTACATAGCCGCATATTAAAAAAATACTACCTTAGTAAAAAATTTACATAGCCCTTATTATTAAGATTGCTGCTATGGTAGTAAACGCGTTTAGTAAAGTTTTTTTTTTGTTTTTTTTTTTTTTTTTTTGTTTTTTTGTTTTTTTGTTTTTTTTGTTTTTGAGGCAACACATCTCTCTCTCTCTCTCCTTCCAGATTCGCCGCTCTCCTCTCTCTCTCTATCCTTCCGGATCTGCTGCTGTCTCTCTCTTCTCTCTCCCATATCCCCTACACACTCTCTCCCTCTCTATCGATTCCCTAACCCCCGCATCATACCCGGCCTTCTTCATCCTCCATGCAGATTGCCGGTGAATCCTTCTCCATCACCTCAGATTTCACCCCAAGATTACCACCCAATTTCGATGGTAGCCAACAACTAGAGCCATCCTGGAACAAGGAAGAGACGACGACGCTCACGAGGAGCTCGGCTATCCCCTCTCCGTCCGGTGTTCGACGCTGTTTAGACCAAGTTAAGGTACATTATTTCTCTCCTCTCTGATCCTAGAAATCAATTCCCCAAATTTCTAAATCCCTTAAAAATTTAGGGCTTTGAAATTAAGAAAACCCTTTTGGAATTCTTAATGATTTTTTATATGAGTAATAGAAATCTGCACTTGCTTTCCCTTGAGATGTGGATATAGGATATATTTGATGAGAAATTTGTAATTGTTTTTCAATTTCTACATTTCTATGATGACTTGGCTATGCATGGAGGGATAAGGGATTTCAAGATTGATTACACGCCAAGAGAGTATTTGTATTCCTGATTGTTCAATTCTGAGAGAAAGTTTGTGTAACTGAACAGAACATGAAATGGTTAGAGAAGAACCAACCATCTCAAAATCACTTCATTTGTGTGTTATCATCAATTATAGTATTTTTTTTTCCTTTATACAGGGAGCGGTTCAATACCTCTATGGAAGGAGGCAAGTTATTGCCAGTTTTATTATTGTTTTACTGTTCTTCATCTTGTTTGACAACCTGTTGATATCATTGTGGTTTTTAACAGCGAGTTCTGCTTCCAGCAGAAGGTTTGGTTGGAAACATTGATGGGGATCACACAGAAGCTGTCGCTGTCCCTTTGTCTTCAGGTGAGTCAACTGGGGCACGACCTAAGACCACTAGAGTCCGGCCCAGGTTGCATGTTGTTGCCCAGCACGTCGTACCAAAACAGGTACTGCCTTAGCATCAGGTTCTTTTCAGAATTTTTATCAGCTTTTTGGTAGTGTAACTACACTAAGGTTAGGATTTATATGTTTGGGATCGGTGCAAGAGGTTGATTCATGCAAGAAGTATGCAGTGAGAGTGTTTAGTTGCTTATTGAGAATTCAAATGCTACCTTTTGAGCTACGATATGACATTACGTCTTAATCTATGCAATCTCTTTTGGCATTGGAAAGTCCTTGGTTTTTGATGGTTAACTTTTTGTTTATTTACTTAAACCTTCTGTCCCTAAATGAATGCCTAAATTTGCAAAAAAACTTTGTCCCAAAATGATTGTACAAAATTTGGGAGAGTTACCAAATCCTCCATCATAGCCAACAAATTCCTAATGCACACTTAGACTTGTGATGCAATATAGTAAGATCATTGAGGGCTTTTACGTACATTATGATGTACTAAAAACGTTTTATTTAAACATATTCACAAATGTCCCTCAAAGTGAATTTTGGACATTCAATTTAGGGACGGAGGTAGTATTTCTGTGTGTAGCGAAATGCACAGGGTTAGGAGGGTTGTGATATGGAAAATCAGTTAACAATATATGGAATATCACAGAACTAAAACAATATTGCATCAAGAATAAAATATAAGGGACCTTAGAGCAAAGTCCAGTCGACTATCTGTACTGGCTCCCCAAAGTTTGAACCAAACGAAAAGGGGACTTGTGCATGTATCAAATGTGGCTCACGACCTTCTCAATGCAGATGTTCTGTTACAACCTGTTGTACTCTCCACTGCTTTTATTAGCTCCCCTTACAGCATATCCTTTGCTTGAGCCCACAAGTCCATTTTTAACGAATTTTATCGGTTTTCAGAAAAAAGAGTCACTATTGACCGGTCAAAAATTTAAGAAAGGATCTAATTTGCATACATCATGAAAATAATACGAAATATATCTTCACTTTTTTAAACTGCTATTAAGAGCAGCTGATGTAATTGACATTACTTTGAATTGTTATTTTAAATATCATTGTCCTTGAAAGCTTCAATGCTCTGACATTCATGTTGATAATCCTAGAGAGTAATGATGACCTTACTTGGGAACATTGCTGAGCCACTGCAGCTGCTGTTATGACAGTGATTCCAAGACTTGGAAGTAGTGATGTCTACCTGGCATACTTGCCACTTGCCCATGTTTTCGAATTAGCTGCTGAGGTAAACCATCAGTTGATCTTGGTTGAGTGAACCTACTATTGTATTTGAGATAGTCTTGTCATTGACACTGGTTATATAGTCTATTATGTTTACAGCAGGTGCTGCAATCGGTTATGGCTCAGCCCTTACATTAACTGATGGGTGTAACAAAATTAAAAAGGGAACCAAGGGAGATGCTTCTGAGTTGAAACCCACCCTTATGGCGGCAGTACCAGCTATTTTAGACCGTGATCGTGATGGTGTTGTAAAGAAGGTTTGAACTAGGCAGTTAAAAAATTAGATCTCACTTTTCACTTCTCTTTGATTAATTCCTATTAAAGGTTTGAGACACGGTCTCACTCTCCTTCAAATACACTTTAGGTTGAAGAGAAGGGGGTTATTTCCAAATTTTTTTTTCACATTGCCTATAAACGGCGATTGGCAGCAGTAGAAGGAAGTTGGTTTGGAGCATGGGGAGTGGAGAAGCAATTTTGGGATGCCATTGTTTTTAAGAAAATACGAACAATACTTGGAGGAGAGATTCGTTTCATGCTCTGTGGCGGAGCTCCTTTATCTGCAGATACACAACGATTTATCAACATCTGCATGGGGTAATTTTTCAATTTATCATCAAGGTTCTTTCTTTTAGTTCACATTTGGAATAAGTCGAGCCCACATGATAATTTAATGTCTTTGTAACAGAAATAATCTCTTAAGAATTGAATCTCGTTAGTTTAGGAGAATAGCTAACTGGCATACAAATATGATATTTCTTCTTCTGGATATATACTTATCTTCCCTAAATGAGAATTCTACTATGTGTGAATTTCTGCAAATAACTTCAGGGCTCCTATTGGTCAAGGATATGGGCTTACAGAGACCTGTGTTGGAGCTGCCTTTTCTGAGTGGGATGACCCTTCTGTTGGACGTGTTGGCCCACCCCTTCCTTGTTCTTACATTAAGGTATGTTTAAACTTATTATTGCTGATGAAGACTATATTTCCGTTGTTGTACACATGTAATTTTGATGGCGATGGAGGGCCGTGAATTCTCTCCTAGAAATACGGAAGCGAACAAAGATGCGGCAGAAATGCTCTTCTCCAAACGCCGCTGCTGTTTTTGCATACCTTACCGATAATCATCTTCCTCCACCACCCTCGGATTGAATTGGTGGCAGAAAGTGCATGTATCCGACACTCAGGATGATGGATCCTTCTGGAACAGAGGTATCAACGCCTTTAAGAAGCTTCCTGAGTGGTCGGAGATCGTCGCCGGTCCACGTTGGAAGACCTTCATACGCCGCTTCAATCGGACAAAGAGCGGAGGCAAGCGATCCGCCGAATTCCAGTACGATCCTCTCAGTTACTCCCTCAATTTCGACCACGGCCCCGGGAACAACGGTAATTCCGACGAGGACGACGATTTCAGGTTCTGTAATTTCTCGTCGCGGTACGCTACTACGCCTCCGCTGCAGAATAAAGGCTCGATTGAACTCGACAAGGATGGGCACAACTTCGTGTAGTTCGTTTCTACCGGTGCGGTTGGACCGGCTCCGGTTAGGAAGGTTAGGCGCCAATATAGAAAGGAAATTAAGTTACCTCTCTGATGGTTAGTGGTCAATTCTCGGCTATTTTGTCATTTTCTTAAATTTTGATTTGATTTGATTTAATTGTTTGCTTGTATTGCTATAAAAAAATTAAGTTGGAGTTGCACAAATACATTAATCCTACCGCCGGATAATAGCGACAGGTGTCAAGTTTTTCTTTTCTTTTTGCTCGCAAGAATAGAAAAGTAATGAGAGATTAGAACAAAGCTAGGGGTAGTATCACATTAGAATAAAGAGGCAATTGCCTTCAGTTTTAAGAAATTTACATCTTACAACAGCTTTGAGAAAATGAGAGTCACATTTTGACTTTTCACATTAGTCAACAAATTAGAATCCTTATGTAACATATTGGTACATTGTAGAGAATAAAACTGATAACTTTCATAAAAGTATTATGAGTATTGTGTCCTTTAATTTTGAAAAAAAAATGAAATAATGACTTTAAGAATATGAATGAGGCTCTTTTTGGAGATGGAGGGAACAACTCTGAAACCGATTTATCATTTTTCTTGACTGGGACCTCTGCCACAAGCTTTTAAAATAACCTGCTCCATCTAATCTGCAAAAGCTATTTTACCCTTTTGCCTTCTTTAGATGAGTAGAAATTTCATACCTGAAATGCCCACCACCCAAAACAGCCAAAGGGTGGCCAAAGTGGTGGCATACTACCAAGGTTTTGTCTGGCCACTAACTGATTGCTTTCATTGACTATTGAGGCTGCTGATGTCTATCCTGAATATTAGTCTACCTTGAGTATGCACAATCCTTAGTTATTTGATGAAAAAACAATGTTATTTACTTATTTTCATGTTATTTAAGACTTTTTGCTTAATTTGGTTTTTGATAGTTATCTGAATGTATGAACTCAATGTTATTTTTCTTGATATGAACTCAAGAGTATTTTGGTAATTATCGTATCCCATCCCGTACCCGTGTCTTTATTACCGTATTCCGTATCCGTGTCCAAATTTAGGATGGTGTCCCGGTGTCCAAAATTATTAAGAAAATTGTATCCGACACTAGGATCCGTGTCCGTGTCGGATCCCGGATACCGTGTCCGGGTAACATAGCATTAGAATAAAGAGGCAATTGCCTTCAGTTTTAAGAAATTTACATCTTATAACAGCTTTGAAAATGAGAGTCACATTTTGACTTTTCACATTAGTCAACAAATTTAGAATCCTTATGTAACATATTGGTACATTGTAGAGAATAAAACTGATAACTTTCATAAAAGTATTATGAGTATTGTGTCCTTTAATTTTGAAAAAAAAAATGAAATAATGACTTTAAGAATATGAATGAGGCTCTTTTTGGAGATGGAGGGAACAACTCTGAAACCGATTTATCATTTTTCTTGACTGGGACCTCTGCCACAAGCTTTTAAAATAACCTGCTCCATCTAATCTGCAAAAGCTATTTTACCTTTTTGCCTTCTTTAGATGAGTAGAAATTTCATATCTGAAATGCCCACCACCCAAAACAGCCAAAGGGTGGCCAAAGTGGTGGCATACTACCAAGGTTTTGTCTGGCCACTAACTGATTGCTTTCATTGACTATTGAGGCTGCTGATGTCTATCCTGAATATTAGTCTACCTTGAGTATGCACAATCCTTAGTTATTTGAATATGTTTGAATTCATTCAACTCTTTCTGGTTTATTGATAGGTGCCCGGCCCCTTTTTTTAATTATAGCAAAAGAAACGTTGACATATAAGTTTATCTTCTTACAATGTCAAAGATTCAATGAGGAAAAGGAGAAAATTAAGGTCTATATTAGGTAACTGTAAGGACACCCAGTTCTTAATACCGCTGCAATTTGATACAAGTTGATGTGGGCTGAACGATCAATCTATCCGTGATTATATTGAGATTACATTCTTTAATGGTCGAAATTTCTAATGATGGTGTTCCCTGGAACATCTCTTATCATGTTGGCATGTATCATATGTCTTTCTCTCTAATTAAGGTTATTATCTCATACTTAGATTCCCATAAATTGTTTTTGGCAGACAGGTTGGAAATGATGGTTCACAAAGGAGACAGCATAAAAATGGGGGAAAGTCAGACTCTCAAAAGAAAGAAACTGTATGTTAATATGGCTATATTCTATCTCATGTAGAGAAGGTAAAGATTTTAGGTCCCATTGTTGTTAACCGCCACACTAATATTTGGCTTCTTATTATTTTTGCAGGCACATGAAGTTCAAGGTTCAAAGCCTAGATGTGAGTTCAGCACTTTTTGTATTTTTTAATTGGTGAAATGATCCAAAGATCTTGTTATTATTTATTCCCACTTTAAATAAGTTTATATAATTTTTTTCATACCATCACTGTTGTTTTTGGTGATGATTATAATGACAGAAACTATTAATCTTTGCTTATGGAATTTCTGGTTTTTATTATCTGTCGATTTTGCAGGTATGGAAGCCCGATATTGAACATCAAGTGGCATAAGACTTTGAAAAGTATCGGTCACCAAGTATTGGAATGGCTCAACAGTATCAGACACCAAGTATTGGAATGGCTTATCTTTGGCAGTTCTTCATTCTTGATGCCCATTAATTAGACTGCGACATTCTTTGGTTTGTTTAAATTTTTTGTCAAAATTTCATGTCGTGCGAAGGGTGTTAGACTAGTTAGTTTATAACTCTTGTGGATGATTGTAAAAAATATTATTGGTGTAATAAATGAAAGGTTGATTGGTATTGTTGAATGAAATGTTTTTTAGTTCATATTAATTTTTATTTATTTGATATATGAGTTGCTCTTATGAAAAACTAGTTTTTTCATAACATTATGAAAAAACGTGTTTTTGGACTCGGTTTAAACTTGTGATACGCGTATTGAAACGGAGACCGGTTCAGTAACAAAATTGAACCGTCTTTTGTCAACTCAAATCCAAACGAACACACAGTCACACACAGAGTTACGACGCCGCAACAGAGAAATTCATCGAGCTAAATCAAAATTCAATCGAAAATCATTCCGTTTCAGACAATTTTGGTAATATATGATTCACTGTCAATTATAGACTATGAATTCATATACCTCCTTCAGCCACTTTGTTGTTATTGAAGTGCCAGTTAGTGTGGTTTGAAGTGCCAGTTTTAATTTTTGAATGTACCAGTGTTTTTTATAATATTGTCTTGTGAGTGTTTTTTGAAGTGCCAGTGAGTTTTATTTGGAATGCCAGTATTACTTATTTGAAGTACCAGTATTTCCAATGTAATATGCCAGCATCTGTTTTTTCAATGTTATTTCCAATCTAATTTTTTATTTTTATTTGGTAAAGTAGACAACCATATTGATATTACTTCATCACTGCTGGGCATAAAAGCAAAGACATGGGAAGAACTGTATCAATTGTACAAGGATCATTCCAATGCATTGGGATTCAGTGTTAAAATTACAACCTCGCGTGTCTCTAAGAAAACATCAAGGCCAATAGATAAATATTTTATGTGTTCATGCCAAGGATACACACAAAGAGGAAATGAAATTGATGTTCCAGCTCCAATAGAAGTCGGTGAAGTAGAGATTCCATCTTCATTGGAACGAATTGAAAACCCAAAGAGGAAATTGAGGAAAAAGAAAGCCCCTTCTAAAAGGACAGGTTGTCAGGCTCTTATGAGAGTAAAATTGTTAATTAAGGAAGACTTGTATATGGTTGCACGACACGAAACTGAACACAACCATGAGATGACAAGGCCAGAATGGAACCACTTCAAGCGTAGCGAGAGGTCGATATCAGAAGCTACAGGAAAAATAATAGAGCAATTTGAAGAAGCTTGCATCAAGCCAACTGATGGATTTAATGTTTTGGCAAAAAGCATTTGGGTGGGGAAGAATATGTTGGGCATACAAGAAGAGATCATCTTAACTTTGTACAGAGATTGAGAATGGAAAAAATAGAAATGGGCGATGCACAAACTGTAGTTGATAGACTGAGCCAAATTCAGGATGAAGGATTCTACTTCAAAATGCAGTTTGGGGAAGAAAGTAGACTCAGTACTTTGTTTTGGAGAGATGGTATGATGAGGGAGGATTATGAATTTTATGGGAATGTTGTTGTGTTCGATACAACTTATAACACAAATAAATACAATTTGTTTTGTGCACCAATAGTTGGGGTGAACAACCATTGGAACACTGTGATGTTTGGTTGTGCTTTCTTAACAAGTGAAAAGACAGAAACATTTGCTTGGCTTCTCAAAGAATTTGTAAAATCAATGGGTGGAAAAGAACCAAAAACAATTTTCACCGATCAAGACTTTGCAATGTCGAAAGCGATTGAAGAGGTAACTTTTATTTTATTTCCAATGTTTCATTTATTGTCTTTTTACTATGTTACTGTTAATTTAATAGTAGGTGATTTGTAACAGCTTTTTATATGTGCCATTGCATGTGTTAGTATGTGCCACTACTTGTCTAATTAAGTGCCAGTTCATGTTTTACACAGTGCCAGCACTTGTGTTAGTAAGTGCCCGTACATGTGTTATAATGTACCTGTGTTAGATTTTATAGTGTTTGACTATATTATAAATTATTGACAGGTTTTTGAGGGAAGAACAAGACATAGGTTATGCTTGTGGCACATTCAACAAAATGCTATATCTCACTTTGGACAACTAAAGACAGATGAAGAATTTAAAAAGGAATTCAACAATTGCTTGAGAGGATTTAGTGATGAATCTGAGTTTGAAAATTGTTGGCATTCAATGCTAGAAAAATATAACCTTCTTAAGAACAGATGGTTCAATCGTTTATATAGCTTAAGAGAGAAATGGTGTACAGCATTGAGTAAAGATTTCTTCTCAGCTGGCATATTATCTTCACAGAGAAGTGAGAGCACAAATCATGCCATATGTTTCAAAGCAAATAGAAGCACGTCCCTAACACAATTCTTTGATATATTCAATGAGACGGTAAAACGTTGGAGAAGTATGGAGCAACGAAAGGAATTTGATTCAATAAACTCAAAGCCTCGCACAGAAATACATGGAGCTTTAATAAGACATGCAAGGGAGGTTTACACGGAGGAAATATTCAGATTTTTTGAGAATGAGGTCAAGGCGGACTTTTCCGCAAAGTTTAATATTGGCTTTTGCTTAGATGAAAACAACAAGTTGTTTGATGTTGCTCATGAGAACCATCCAGACAAGTTTGAAAGGGTACTTTTCTCGCGAAATAATGAAAAGATAACTGTGAACTGTACATGCAATCATTTTAGTGAGGTCGGTTGGTTGTACTTTCATTGCATTAAGGTTCTCAACTTGACAAATATCGATCGGATACCGAAAGAGTACATTCAAAAAAGGTGGACAAAGACAGCCAAATCAAATGTATGGAATAAAAATTACCAAGGTATATCTACTACTCCAACTGAGCAACACAATTTAATTCCTTGGAAACAACAGATGGCGAGAAAGTACTACAATTTAATGATGACATGCCATGAAAACAGTGATGCAAGAAGAATTCTAGAAGATGGGTTTAATTGAGATACATTGCTAGTACAAGAAATACTCTCCCGAAACATACAAGGTGTTGGACCAACAACAAGTGAAAATAATAGTGCTTCAACAAGCACAACATTCAGTGCACCTACAGTGACAGATCCTGTACGTGCAGATACAAAGGGTAGAAAAAGAAAACCTAAAACAAAGTTTGAACGGAGAAAACCAATTACTAATGAGCATGGTTCGAAGACCCCGAATGAATACTTGATTTGATATTTTTGTAACCAAACTTTATTGTTTTCACCTTTATTACAAGCGATTGTATTATAATTTTTAAGTAGTGCCGCTTTTGCATATTAAATATGCCCGGTGTTTGTTATTGAATGTGCCAGTGTTTAATATTTGAAGTACCAGTGATGCCTGTTTCTGTTTATTAAATATATTGCCAGTACATAGGTTTTGTATTGCCAGTCTTTGTTATTGAATGTGCAAGTGTTTATTATTTAATGAACCAGTGAAGGCCTGGTTCATCAAATAAAATAACTTCGATATATTTGCAGCACTTGGATGATTTATGTGATTTAAGAAGTATTTGAAGGGTGATTCTTTGCAAAAAAAAAAAAAAAAAAAAAAAAAGCAAAATTAATATGCCAGTTAGTGCCAATTTGTGTTGTTTGGAGTGCCAGTATCACTTATTTGGAGTGCCAGTTTGTGTTATTTCGAGTGCCAGTCTTACTTATTTGTAGCTTTAGCCACTCTCTTGTTATTGAAGTGCCAGTTAGTGTGGTTTTAAGTGCCAGTTTGTGTTATTTAGAATGCCAGTATTTTTTATAATATTGTCCAGTGAGTGTTGTTTAGAGTCAGTAATACTTTGTTTATTGAAGTGCCAGTTTGCGTTATTTAGAATGTCAGTATTACTTATTTGGAGTGCCAATTTATGTTATTTGGAGTGCCAGTTTGTCTTTAATGGTGAAATAGTGATAAGTTTGTCTGTAATGGTAAGTGCATTGAATTCATTGACCATAAGCTGTTCCATGGACACATGTACCAACATTGCATCAATAAAAATGTTAAAAATAACACTAATTCACTCATAAAAAAACAATAATTCAAATACAAACAATTCAAATACAAACACTAATTTATTGTTTTGTTGTTACTTTCCTAGTCTTATACTTCTTCCCAACCCTCAAATCATCATCTGATTTTTTCTTCTTTTCAACCTCTTTCTTTTTTTTTCCTTCTTCTTTCCTTTTCTTTTCTTCTTCTTCTTCTTCTTTCTTTTTTTCTTCTTCTTCTTTCCTTTTCTTTTCTTCTTCTTCTTCATTCTTCTTCAAGGCTTCTTTTTTATCGCTTGTAAACAACCCTAACTACTTCAGTAAATGATGCCGTTCAGTATTAATATCACAGAGAAGTAAGCTTGCTAGAATCTCGGCCCTCATACGCACTCTTGATGAATTATCACACAATTCAGGGCATGAGTAAATTGCGCCATTAAATTGTCTCATTTCAGCCATTATGTATACTCCACAGTCATTATTACCACCAGAATTTTCTTTCAAAATCCATTCAACTTGCATATGCTCAAACTGAAACTTCGATATATCTGCAGCACTTGGATGATTTATGTGATTTAAGAAGTGTTTGAAGGGTGCTTGCTGCAACAAAAAAAAAAAACAGCAAAATTAATATGGAAGTTTTGGCAAAGAAAAAAAAACAATTCAATAAATAATATTACCATGCTATGAGCAAGTTTTGGCACATTCTGTCTCTTCCAATCATTCATTGGCAAGTTGTCAAGATACTGAAATGATTGACTCTCAGTATTGACAACAAAAAGTGTGTAATTGCCACTATTGCTGTCACCTCTATGGCAGGGCAAGAAGAACTGCAAGAAAATAAGTGTCAGCATCATAGTTTGAAAGTACCAGTGCAAGTGATCTTTTATACCAGTGTATTGATTAATAAGTGCCAGTACATGTATGTATAAAATGACAATGCCTATCAATTTAACTTCACTCAAATCAGCTCCCTCAGCATCATCAAAATTAATATCAATCCAATGTTTTAAACTATCAGTGATATCTTGCCCAGCTTTTGATATAACATCGGGAGAACTCTTCGTTGTACGTTGAATCCAAGCAACCTGTATAACACATTAATAACATCAAATTTAAATATGCACACAAATATAATTTAATTAACAAACAATCATAGATAATATAATTTTTGAATGTACTAGCATCATAGATAAAGAACTTACACAATGACTAAGCTCAAACATAAACTTCTTCATTCTACCAGACTTTCGCTCCATCTTATTAAGAAGTATAGCCCAACAATCGATAGTATTTGAAGTTATTTCCTTGTCTTCATCCATGCTCAAAATATTTTCAACCGTTAAGCTATGGAACATTGAGTAAATAGGATCACAACTGCTGTAAAAGAAAAATAAATTAGTAAATGCTTTTACGTACAAGTGTATACATTCATAAAATGTGCCATTGTTTGGGTATTGATAAATTTATAGCTTACTCCTTCAGATTCCTTGAAAAGTGTGTAGACATGCACATGTCAACAGCCTCCTTTCTCAGCTTCAACATCGGTCGCAACACATCAGCGTTGTTGATCATAAACCGAGAGCAGTATACAAATTCCTCGTTAGCTTCCCCACAGTCCACTGTGCACCCTACATTCAACATCTCATAACAACTCATAAAGCTGCTCTCATTTATATTCGCAATAATGTTATCAACAGCTCTAACAATCTGTTCATCATCATCATCATTATCTGTCTCTCGAAAGATCTCATTAACTTCCTGTTCTTTCTGCTCTGTATGTTCTCTTCTCTCCTCACTAGATATCTGAGATAAAAGGTCAAATGATGGAATTGAACCTTTTCTTTTCTTTCCCATGTCAGCTTTTGTTGTCTTCAAAATGTCTGAAACAATATTGTCAATCTCAGAAAAATATTCCTCATTAAAAATATCATCTTCTACTTCCTCCCCCTCCCCCTCCTCCTCCCCATTCCCCTCATTCTCGTTCTCTTCCCCCATCTCATCTGCTGCATTTCTTGCCTTATCTTTCTTGATACATTTAAGTCTTTCAATGTGAGCATGGACAGCATTATCAAGGTCCTTCCTCAATATATCCCATGACTCCTTAGCAGCCTACATCAATAAAAAATAGTAAGAATGGAAAATAGTGTGTGTATTTTAAGTGCTAGTACATGTTATTCATTGTGCCAGTTTAAGTAATCAATAGTGCCAGCATAAGAAATTCAAAGTACCAGTGTAAGTAATAAATAATGACAGTACTTACATTGCTTGACTCTGCATTGCTTTCCTTTGCGGCACTTTCAATCCTTAACGGAATACATTCTTCCTCCACAAAATAACTGGGTAATTCCTCCACAAAATCGTCTTCAACCCTACTTATAGGATAAACATGATGTCCATAAAAAATTAATTTCCCCCAGCCAACTATCGCTTCGGAATCAATCCTCACTTTGAATTTTTCAGCATTCCAATGATTAATCAAAGGTAGAACAGTTGATTCTTTCACCCCTTGAAATGGAAATCTTTGAAGGTAAGCAATCACCAACACCATAACACATCCACTACAATTTTTTGAATTCTTTTTTTGATTCTTAAACCTCGATACACCCTCACATAATTTGTCCAAAACATATTGACACCAATCAAACTTACTTATCTGTGAAACGTCTTCTACAATACTTAGCAGTGACACATCAATTGTTTTTGTAGCTACTGGGGCAAGAAAAATTTCAACAACAAATAACACAAACAAGCGTTTAAATTCATCCCCACCTTGATGTAACTCAGAAATGCGTTCTAAAAGTTTATAGGCAGGAAGACCATCTTAAGTACGCCCAAATTCCTCAAAATATCGATTTCTCAATTCTATATTTGTGCTGGATGATCGATTTATCTTAGACTTTGCAACATTCCTAGGTAGACAAAATATATCATAGACATCTGATGTTGTAATAACATATTTCTCTGATGAATTGATTTGTTGTATCCTTGTTATTGGTTCAAATCTATCAACAAGAAACTGAACAAGCCTAAGCGGCAATACCTTAACCTCAAGACTCAACAAAGAACCAAATCCAATAGCCCTAACATCTCTCTTCTGGTCTGGAGTTAAACAGAGCTCAACGAGTCTTTTGGGAGTACACGAATGCTCAAATTTATCACCCCCTTTAGGCCTCTTACTAGTGATATCAAAATCATCATCATCCACAACTCTTTTACGCTTTGATGGAACTGAAAATAAATATCAAAAAACATTACATCAGTGCCAGCAGTATGATTTCAAAGTGCCAGTTTTATGATTTCAAAGTGCCAGAATTATGGTTTCAAAGTGCCAGTTTTATGATTTCAAAGTGCCAATTTTATGGTTTCAAAGTGCCAGTCTTAAGGTTTGAAAGTGCCAGATTTACGGTTTCAAAGAGCTAGTGTTATCTATAGTGCCAACATTTGCTTATTTTTGCAATTAAATGTGAATGTGCAACTGTTTCGATAGTGCAAGTGCAAGTAAATGTGACAGTGCAACGGTTTCAAAGTGCCATATTTAGGGTTTCAATAGAGCCAACATTTGCTTATTTTTGCTTATATTTAGGGTTTCAATAGAGCCAACATTTGCTTATGTTTGCTTATATTTAGGGTTTCAATAGAGCCAACATTTGCTTATGTTTGCTTGTGTTTTCTAAAGTACTAGTGCAACTGATTTGAAATCGAAGAACAATATGACTGAAAACAAGTAAAATTGTAAAATTATACCTTCGTTACGCTTCTTGCTCCTGATTTCTTTGGATTGACCGGTCATAATGTCGGATAACAAGTAAAAACACGAATGAAAACAGCTCGGAGATGATGAAACTCGGTGAAAATTGATACACCGCAACAGCTCGGAGATGATGAAAATAGGGAAAATCGAATTGAAAGGCACAAATGAGGAAATCAAAAATCAAATACGCCGCGAGAAATTGAACCGGACCGTAAAAGCGTATGAACCGTCCGTTAAATTGAACCGCGGGTGAAAAACACGTTTTTTGTTAAGCTTAACAAAAAACGCATTTTTTACAAGTTTTTGGCTTGATATCTTGGTTATAATTCATATAATTTGAAAATAGGTGCAGATTGAAAAAAATTAAAAATAAAATACAAAATAAAAAATGAAAAATAGCCTTAGACAGCGCTTATTTAAGCGCTATCTAAGCTTGCTTTTTGTAAAAAAAAATTGCTTATATAGCACTTAAAAAACGCTACCTAAGATGATTTTTGAAAATAAAAAAATAGCGCTTTTTAAAAGTGCTATCTAAGTTCGTGAGCTTATGTTGCGCATAATAAGTGTTATGCTAACTTGCATAGCAGTAGCTTAGATAGCGCTTTTAAGCGCTATCAAGCGCTATCTAAGCTCTAAAAAAAGCGCTATCTAAGCTCCAATCTGTACTAGTGGGTCGTGGCGGTAAAAATGTGCAATTTCTGCAACCAATCAGTCTGATATTCACTATATCACATAATGAGTGATCCCCAATCCAACTAGGAAATTTAAGGCCTCCACAGAATTCAAATTTAAGACTTGTCAATCCGTGTTGAAGGCTTTAATGCATCATCTACTTCTAATTCAAGTCCTTCGAGTGCCACCAAAACTGCTACTCCAGATCATCTCCAATCCGTGAAGACCCTCCTTGCTCGATAAAAAATGTTGTTGAAAATCATTGACGCCATGGTTGTAGATGAATGTGACTCTACTATGGGATGTGATGAAGATCATGACTATCTGCCACCATGCCCCAACAATATCGTTGATGCCTCCAAAGCTGTGTGGAAAGCTTTAGGTGTGCCTGAAGATAACTGGGGTGACTTGGACATTACTTGGTCTGAGGTTTAGGAATTTCTAGTTCATATTATGTAATGTTTTCACTTTTAAATATATATGGTAAATGAAAGAATGTTTATACACCTAAATTTTATTCTGCAACAAATGTATAGGTTCATCCAATAATCAAAAGGAACATTTAAACAAATGGTCAATAGTTTCTTGCATTGGAGAAGGCATAAACATAGTAATCATTATCATACATAGTTCCTGTCGACGAAATCCATGTTACAGAAGGAAAGATGGTCACTATCACCTGGATTACACGCCAGTCCTTATGCTTTTCTGCATGGTTGACATGGACCCTAGTCGAGGATTATCTAATCTATCTCAGGCTTCCAATTGGAGACATGTTTTACGAATCATAAGGTAAGCATGCAAGCATAAATACAACCAAGGATACATCTCAAGCTGATACTAGAAATGTCATGCCATTTCTGAAATGCCCTCAGACTACAGATCTGCCATTTGCTACAGATATAGATGCAAGAATGTGGTACTTCTCCACCCCCTCCCCTCCACGCTAATTATGCATGTCCTCTAATTTTACAACCAATGCTAATAGAAGCCATTCCTTTGTCTTAACTATCCTCACTCTAAAAGAATAAGATGACGGAATAGGTTAAATCTGACCATGGTTAGATTTCAACCAAATCTCCTCACATAGTACAACAGAGCAGTCATTATTAAAGCAACGGTATAGTTCTGTTTTTGACCGTAAACTTGGAACTCTATAAAGAAAAACCTTATATATACCTAATATCTTATATTTCCTTGTATCCAACATCTAACACTCACAGGAAAAGAGAAAATCAGAGATATGAAGAACTTCATATCAGCAGCATCACTTCTTATACTAAGTATTCTCGTTGTTTCACATTCTTCTGAAGTCATGGCTCAAGTTTGCAAGCCTAGTGGACTTATAAGGGGTAGAAACCTCCCTCCATGTGACCACGAGGATGGATCCGAGTGCTGTCTCCCAGGAAAACTTTATCCCGTTTATAAATGTTCACCTCTGGTGTCTAACAGTACAAAGGCAATACTCACACTAAGCGACTTCCCAAGCGGCGGGGATATTTCAACATCGTGTGATGGCGAATACCACCGAGCGGATGATCCTATTGTGGCACTTTCAAGTGGATGGTACAACAGAGGTGAAAGATGTCTGCAAAAGATTACTATAAGGGCTAACGGACGAAGCGTAACTGCCAAAGTTATCGATGTGTGTGACTCAACCACAGGATGTAACGTAGACAGTGACTATCAGCCTCCATGTGGTAATAGCATTGTTGAAGCCTCAGTAGGTGTATGGAAAGCCTTGCATGTACCTGAAGATAATTGGGGGGAGATGGATATTATTTGGTCTGATGCATAGTCCAAAGTTCTTGCCCTTTCAATATGTTGCGTACTTTTTCCAGTTTTTTAACTTTTGTGATAAATTATTATAATGTATAAATCATATATTTACTTCATAAACAGGCAAAACACTAAATGGATTATAAGGTTGTCATCTGATAATAGCACCAGAGAAGAACTCTGTTTATCTGTGATTTGAAACATGAGGGGCAAAATTGAGTGGACACTGATATTACGAACAAACCTATCGGATGCTCAAAGCTTAGGAAATAGTAATGTCTCATAATCGAAGACATTTACCAAAAAAAAAAACTAGAAAATCCTCAATCCTTAATAATCTTTCCTTCGCAGGGGCAGTATCCTATAGGAGCTTCAACTTCCCCCATTTTTCATCTCTGAAAAAATCTTCAAACAAGATTCAATGAGCAATCTCAAGCTAGGAGTGGCGGTAGAAAGTGCTCACAACCTTCTACCAAAAGATGGCAAAGGTTCATCGAACCCCTACGTTGAGCTTCACTTTGATCATCAGAAATACCGCACCACTATCAAAGAGAAAGATCTCAATCCTTATTGGAATGAGACTTTCCTTTTCAATATCTCCGACCCAAACAATTTATCCAACCTTACCCTCGATGCTTTTGTCTACAACAACATCAAAGGCAGCAATTCCAGGTCCTTTCTTGGAAAAGTTCACATCAATGGAACTTCTTTTGTTCCTTACTCTGATGCTGTAGTTTTACATTACCCTTTAGAATAACGAGGCATTTACGCTCGTGTTTCTGGTGAGCTTGGCTTAAAAGTTTTCATCACTGATAATCCAACTATCAGATCTTCGAACCCTCTTCCTGAAATGGAGCATTCTTACAACACAACCTCCCGGTTAGCCCAAGGTCAAAGTCAGACACCGGTCCAGCAAGTGTCCGACTATGTGCCGGATGTGTATGAGTCAAGAGAATAGAGAGGTTCAAGACACACATTTAATCATTTACCAAACTAAAATAACCCTCAGCAAAAGCGACAATTTTCAACCACACAGCAGCCAGGAGCATATGGGGTTGAGCTGATGAGAGCTAATCCTCAGGCTCCGAAAATGGTTCGTATGTACTCAGGCTCTTCATCACAGCCACTTGAATATGCACTTAAAGAAACCAGCCCGTTTCTTGGAGGTGGACAAGTTGTTGGGGGAAGAGTTGTGCGTGGTGACAAGAGAGCCAGCAAGTATCAGTACTGCAGAATCCTTAGTATTGCAGTAAGCTAAACATTTCGTTTCCTTCTCTCGTTAATAGATCCAGAGTGATATACATAAGCCATTTCGGATACCTCAATAAATCCCAGTATTAATGAAGAAATATAGTTCAGTTGATGGATAATAATCTGTTCTTTCTGGTAACAAAATGGTGCAATGCAAAGAAAAATAAAACATAAGGCATCTCAAATGAATACTTCTGACAGAATTACATTTCATAGATGAGTGGAATCATATAAGCCACATCAAAGTCACTACGAACCCCAAACGTTCCATTTTCAGTATAGGAAATGGTCAAGTTAACCACATTCTACTATATTTGTTATTCACAAAAGAAAAGCATACAAACAGAGGAAGGGACTGAATTATATTTATCCATCCATGTGTATTTGGAGATACGAAGCAATTAAATGAGTCTTCCCAAACATAAATGGAGGTTGACGAACACAATCTTTGTCCTTCCCATAGTCATTGATTTTTGCCCCATTAACACTGACACTGCCGGAGCATGTTTTTGTATTTTGAAGCAGCCAAGAAGATCAGGCCACAATTGGAAAGTCATGACGATGAAAATTGACTGGCACAGGTTTTCCTCCTCCTTAAAAATGCTGATGAAAATTGACTGGCACAATTGGAAAGTCATGACGATGAAAGTCATGTCTTGAAAAGATCATGCATTTGGGACTGTATGTCGTGTATTTGCCTGCTTTCAATGTGGGGCCTGAGGCAGCTCCTTCCCTTCATTCTTGAATTTTACTCGCAAGTATCTGCTTCAACATTCAAACATGATAAAATTAAGAGAATGGCATGCATGAAGATGAGTCCGGGTTTTTTTAATAAATGAGTTAAACTAACCTTTGACAAGAAAACAAGAGGGACATGAAAGAACAAATAAGATGAGAGTATGATTGCAGTGTAGTTTGACCAGCATAATTCCATGATCCTTTTCCTTGTTTCGCTTCTTGGTCATAGCCTCCATACACATAAGCTCAATAGCCGCCAGCTCATAAATCACGATCCTGCGAGAGAAAAAAAAAACATATATATGGAAACAAAAGGAATATTATGAGGTCCTGATGAAGAAGGCAGGAGAACCTGCAGTATTTACATCAGGAATATGCATAGCATCCAAACTTTTGTTTACTTAATCCGAAGCTAAATGAATAAGGTATCCATTAGAGATTAACATATTAATGAAGTCCGTTAATCAAAAAATAGTACATGAGCATTAGTTTCTATTATAGATAATATAGTATATGAGCGTATTTACCTTTATCATTCGCTCAAAGTGCTTCATATGCCTCAATTACATTTCTGGGGAATCAATAATCACATTTGCTATTCTGCATTAGAGATCTTCCGTAAAGTTGCTTGCACCCTAAGACAGGAGACTTGGATAAAGTTCAGGAAAGGAGAATGATCGTGAAATGGCAATAAATATGTGCATGAGAATCTAGTAACTTACCAATTAAGAACAAGAACTACTGATAAACCTTGTCAGGCTCCGACTCCTCCGAAACCAAAAACAGAAAGAACTTTGACATTATGAGCTGCTTCTTGCTCGTGGCAAAGGGTATAAGATATGAGCTATGTCCATGACCCCATAGATTTCAATTCTTGGCTGCAATCATTGCTGATGTGGCAAGTTCTGGATTTCCCCCCAATCACAGATGGTCAATCCTTAGAGACGTTAGCCTATTCCTGTAGTTACAAAAAACAAAAGGCTTAAGAATGCAAAGAAAACAGGAATAGGGGTATTTTATGCAGGCAGAAGTTGAGAAATTTTGGCAGGACTATAAAAGGCCAAAATCAAGCAAGAGCAAATAATCCAACTTAATTAGAATTGAATTATCAATTTAATTAGAATTGAATTATCAATTTAGGAGTGTTATGGGTTGGGTTTAAGAGATAGAAATAATCCAATCAATTAGAATTGAATTATCAATTTAGGAGTGAATTATGAATTGGGGAAGAAGAAACAGATGAAAAAAGAAGATTCAGGAAAAATATTGTTATCATTTCCGTTTCATTCCCCTCACCATGCTCAGCTATAAGACGCGTGGGTTACAACGGAAAAAAGGCTACGCCCTTAACAGAACAAAACGACGACGCAGATGGATAACCCTACCTTCTACACAGACGAAACGACAGCGTTTCTTTAAAAGAGAAAACGCACAAATTCAACCTTCTCGAGATTAGAGAATTCATATTCTCCGAGTCTTCTGTAGCTCCTACTGCTTTCCCCCTGCTTTTCAATTTTAAGCTCCAAATATGTTGTTGATACCAAGCTATCTTTCAGCTTCTTACACCAAATGATGGTCAAACGCCTCAGAGACGTGAGATTGTTTTGCCAATTCGGCATCTTCTCAAGCTTATTACAACACTCCAATTTCAGACTCTCAAGATTGTGAGGTAGCAGTTGCTCTTCATCTCCCAACAATTCTAGTTCTTCACAATTATATACACCAAGCGATTTCAATTTCCTTAGTATCTGACATGCAACTTCTTCTTCCCACAAATATCTCAGTTGTTGACATCTATAAACTTGTAGCTCCTCAACTCCTCCCAAACACTCAATAATCCCTTCATCTAGTTTACTAAGCCCTGATATATCAACAATCACCAACTTCTTAACAGAGCCAACCCCAACCATACTCCTTAGAATCATCTCCCCACAACTCCACAATTCTAACAATACAAGTGATGGAATCTTTGGAAGTGAAACCTTTTTAAGTTCCATACACTCTAACATTTCCAGCTTTTGTAGGCTTGGGAATGCTCCTATATTTTCATCAACACACCATTCCTCCCAACCTTTCATATCACTAAAGCGTAGATCTATGAGTGACTGGAAAGCAACATTATGAGGAGAGCAACTTCCCAGAAACTCCGGACCCACTTCTTTCACCCCATCCATGCCTCCAATGAACAACTCCTTGAGTGAAGTTAATTGTCCTAGTGGCGGTAAATATGTGCAATTTATGCAACCAATCAGTCTCACCTTCACCATATCACAGAACGAGTGATCCCCAACCCAACTAGGAAATTTCTGACCACCATAGAATTTAATTTTCAGACTTGCCAATCCTGTTTGAGGCTTTAACGCTTCAAGTACTTCGAGCTCAAGTCGTCCTTCTCGAGTACCACCAAAGTTGTTACTCCAGTTCATCTCCAATCCATGAAGACCCTCCTTGTTGCACGATAAATTTGCCTTCGTAGCATCTTGCACGTTCATCACCTTCTCAATGCCAATTATTGAAATCGTTCCTTGGAGACGGTGTAGTCCCTCCAACTCGGTTATAATCTGCCCATCGCCATTGCCAATAACAAACTTCGACAGTGTGCGAAGGTGAGTCAGCAAACCAATCCCCAATGGCATCTCTTTTAAGCTTGGTGTATCAACAATGTCTAGATGTCGTAGATTGATCAACCTATGAATGTTTGAGGGCAACTGAACAAGCTTACTGCAGCCATGTAATAATAGTGTTTGCAAGTTATAGAGGTCACAAATAGATTCCGGCAAGTCTGTGATGTCAGTCCTTGAAAAATCAAGATATCGGAGGTGATTAAGATCACCTATAGATTTTGGAACGTAACTTATGAAACACCCATTGAAAGACAATGCTCGTAAGCACAGTAACTTTGGAAAGTCTTCGAAAACCAGACTACTTAAGGAAGAACGAAATGGATATGATATTCCCTGTATTGGTAAAATGGTGCGAAGACCCCGAGCTGCATTAAGAGCCTTGAATGTTTTGAAATCAGCATAGTCATGGGATATGAATGATAAGTGCCGTGTCTCTTCAGAAACCTTGTACTGCTCATTACTCACCATTTTATCATCCAAACAAAGATATGTTAGGCCAGCAACAAACTGAGCTAGGTCATTGTTGAGATCATGCATTAGATACCTTGATTTATTTCCAGTTGAAAGTTGAAAAAATGACCTTGATAGCAGCTCATCAAAATACTCAGAACCCAACTCTTCCATCTGCTCCTGCTCTCCTGATGACTGCTTCAAGAAACCTTGCGACATCCATAACACAATTAGCTCCTGCTTGTTGAACTCGTATCCCTTTGGAAACAATGAGCAGTATACAAACAAAGGCTTCAAATACGGAGGAAGATGATGATAGCTTAACCTTAGAGCAGGGATAATTTTATTGCTTTGTAGCTCCCATATCTTGCTAATTGAAACTTTTTCCCACTGCTTTACGCTTCCTTTAGTGCGGAGGAGGCCACCCAGTGACTTTGCTGCCAAAGGCAAGCCTTTGCATCTCTTTGATATCACCTCTCCAACTTTTTTAAATTCTGGATGACCATCAAAATTTGGTTTCTCAAAGGCATGTTGAGCTAACAGAGAGAGACAATCGTCATCAGATAGCACCTCCAACTCATACACTTCCTTAGAACCCATGGTTTTTGCAACATCGCGACTGCGAGTAGTGACTATGATCGTGCTGCCGGGGGCACCACCATAAAAAGGAGCACGTAGACTGTGCCATTTTTCATAGTCTTGATTCCATACATCATCTAAAACAAGAAGAAACTTTTTATTGGAAAGCTTCTCCCTTAGCTTCACTTGAACCATATCCAAGTCCATATTATGAATATCATCTTTCACTCCCTCATTATACACCTTCACATAAATTATCTTGCTTATGTTGAGAACATCAAAATCTTCTGGAACATCTACCCAGGCACTATTATGAAAGGAGTCTTTCACTCCCTCATTATTGTAGAGAGACTGAGCAAGAGTGGATTTACCTATACCACCCATTCCCACTATGGAGATGACGCGAACTTGGCCATCGTGATCACTTGCTTTGTCCTCGAGCAACGATTTGAGGATTGCACTGCTTTCTTCATCTCTGCCATAAACACGATCCGGCAAGGACGTTGACGGAAGCTTCTGATATCCTGGCTTTTCAGATTTTCCACCAACGTACTCTTGCAGCTTCATAATATTCTTTCGTTCTTCAAGTTCTTTCAAACTATCAGAGATCTCACCAATCTTGCTATCCAAATCATAATTGAAGCTAATAGCTTTAGCTTTATGTTTGAATCCAGAGAAAAACTTACGCAGCTTACTACGGGAGCGGCAAGATTCAGGTGCTGCTATGATCTGGCGACGCCCAGCTTCAGTGAGCAAATCATCTACGATGTCCTCAATTTCAAAAGCCAGCTTCTGAACATCTTTCAGCCACAGTTGAATATGCTTCTCATTTAATTGCCTGTCTTCCGCGTCCTCCAGCACCGCCTGAATCGTCAGCAGCATATTAGTCCATTTCTTGAGCTTGCGATGAATTCCGGCAGAGGGAATGAAGGACAAAGCTAAAGGGGCCAAGTTCTCAATCAGCAACGACACTAACGGTGAGACAAACATTTCAGTCATTATAAGAAGGTAAGAAGGAAGAAGAGAAGCAATCAAGGGATGAGAAATATTCAGAAGTAAAGTGGAGAGAGAGAGAGAGAGAGATGAAAAGAAAGGGAGATGCTTTGTTTAGATCTAAGAGGGTGAAGGGTAAAAGCAATCATAGAAGGAATTTAACTAAATAGTTTCCAAGGCTACTTTTACAAAAGGGAGGTAATGGTGGGGGCCCATCTGAGTGTGATAACCACTATCACTCTCTGATGCCTCCAAAGCCGTGTGGAAAGCTTTAGGTGTGTCTGAAGATAATTGGGGAGACTTGGACATTACTTGGTCTGAGGTTTAGGAATTTCTAGTTCATATTATGTAATGTTTTAATATATATGGTAAATTAAAGAATGTTTATTCTCCTAAATTTTATTCTGCAACAAAATATATATAGGTTCATCCAATAATCAAAGAGAACAATTTAAATAACATGGCTTGACTGAAAGGCAAAGGGTCAACAGTTTCTTTACTTAAGTAGGAAATTTCGTGGAATGTGCATTTAATTATACTCCCTCCGTCCCGAAATGATCTTCCTATTTTTCTTGGTATTATCGTGAATGTACTTTGAGCAGTAAATTTAGGTTAATTTAATTATTCTAATGAAAATTTAAAATTTGTTATTGATACACCATTATACTCCCTCCGTCCCGCATACCATTTCTTTTTGTCCGTTTTGGACGTCCCACGTACCATTTCTCTTTTCTAAAATGACAAAGAATTTTTACTAATCATCTCACTCATTTTCTCTCCTACTTTACTTTTATAATCACAATACAAATTAACTTACTATTCATCTCACTGATTCTCTCTCCTACCTCACTTTTCATACTTACAACACTTGCACCACTTACACTTTTTCTTAAAAGTATTTAAAGTATCAACATAATTATGATACATTATTTTATAAACCAAATTATATGACTTTTTTTTTGTAACTTTAATATAACCTCATTAGTACCATATGGGTCATGCCATCATTAGAATCACCGTTAATGATGAGGTGTCATTGACGCGTATAGGAGTGAGAGACGTCATAAGCAAAAAAAAGAAAAAAAAATTGTTACATTATTTGATTACGAATGTAAAACTATGTTGTCTGGCTGTCATTAACAAATATATTGCATTATTTTCAAACTATGATAAAATCAATTGAATAAGTTCGTAATTATTCCCAAAATAATACAGTTTTGTACTCTTTCCATTCCAAAATAATGTTCCGTTCTTATTTTTATTTCGTGGTCAAAAACAAAAACAAGATTATGATTAATGAAACATTAGTGTGACAACTTCCTATTCAATAATTTTTTTTAGCAACAAAAGATATTATTGAACAACCACAATATCTATCAATTAACACATCTAATACATCTAATGACGAGACATTATTTAAAATATATACTTCCTCCATCCGCTCGACTTAGAATTTTGGTAAACTTGATAACACTTTCACCAATAAACTTAAATAAAAAATAATTATCCTAATAAAAATTTAAAAATTGTTATTGTATCACGATTAATAATACTCTCAATAACAATTTTTATCATAATTATTTTTATTTAAATTGCCTGATCAAAGTTGACTTAATTTGACTAAAATCCTAAGTCGAGCGGAGGGTGTATTAACAAGAATATGCTTAACCGAGGGTGTATTAACAAGAATATGCTTAGCCGTATTATTAACATCTTATAACCGATTTATTATATAAAAATCCTCTCTTCAATTCTCATGTACAAAATGAGCACTAAAAGTTACCAAAAATAAAAATTCTCTTGACCACAATCTTGATTGTTTTACGACCAACCTTGTAAGAAGTGCTCTCTTCAACCTGCTATATATTCACATAAACAGAGTGAAATATGATAAAACTCATGTTCATAGCGACATTAATTCTCATAATCCTTATTTTCCACGATGTTTCGCCCTCTCCAAAAGCCAATGCAGCTCGACAACCTTGTAAGCCAAGCGGTAGAGTCAAAGGCCGAAAGCCGCCACCGGACCAGTGCAACCTCGACGTCCAAGACTACCAATGTTGTGTTCAAGGGAAGATATACACAACATACAAATGCTCACCACCCGTATCCAATACTACCAAGGCACTTCTCACTCTAAACAGTTTTGAACGAGGTGGGCCCCTTTACAGCCAGTCAAAATGCGACGGACGTTACCACTCTGACGATACACTGGTCGTGGCACTGTCGAGTGGATGGTATAACGGAGGGGAGAGATGCCTCAACGGGATAGTAATAAGTGCTAAGAACGGGCGGAGTGTTAAGGCTCTGGTGGTTGACTTGTGTGACTCTAGCGTAGGATGTGATACAGAACATTACTTTAGGCCTCCTTGTGGCAGTAACATTGTTGATGCGTTGCAAGCTGTGTGGAAAGCCTTGAATGTGCCTGAAAATGATTGGGGTCCGATGGATATTACTTGGTTCGATGCATAAAGTGTCAGTATCTTATTACTAATAAAATAAAATAAAATCAAAATATGTTTATGTCATGTATACAGATGTGAAAAACAGAAAAATAAAATGAAATCGATAAACTTGAATGCTTAGACATAAACTCCATAGTTTGACTTGAAAAAACATGACTTTGATCCAAATCAATGACAAATTTGATAAGCGTGGTTGCTACAACAAAATGCATCTGATTTCCTATCATATTATATATGCGAATTGATTACTAAACGTTTTCTGCTCCTGAATTACTTAATTTTTGAGGAAACTTCTCTAAGAGATATCAAGTATAGCAAAGCCATTACTTTCGGTAATCACCAGACTATAAGGCTCTGTTTGTTTCACCGTAAAATATTTTTCGGAAAATGTTTTCCGTAAAATAACTCGTTTTACGCCGTTTGGCTGAGCCCCCGAAAAATGTTTTCCGGAAAATAACTCGTTTTCCGCTGTTTGGTTGTTTTCCGGAAAATGGAGAAAACGTTTTCCGAAAAACATTTTACGCCCTTCCTAAGTAAAACGACTTACTGACCTTGTCCTAAGTAAAACATTTTCCGGAAAATGGTGTCCCTCGTATACAACTCATATTTCACAAGGTACAACATAATAATAATAATTAAAAAAAATTAAAAAAATCACCCCTACCCCTACCCCTGCTACCCCACCCCCCACCCACCCACCCCCACCCCCACCCCAAATTTTTTTTGTAACTGCCCCACCCATCCCCTGCCAACCCCACACCCCCACCCACCCCCCACCCCAAAAAAAAAATTCTTTTTTTTTGTAACACTCCACCCACCCCCTACCCCCCACCTACCCCACCCCCCACCAAAAAAAAAAAAATTTTTGTAACCGCCCCCCCCCCAAAAAAAATTATTTATTTAATTTTTTGTAACCGCCCCACCCACCTCCTGCCTACCCCACACCAAAAATTTATTTTTTAATCATTAAAAAAAAATTTAATAATTTTTTTGGAGCTGGGGGTGGGGGTGGGTGGGTGGGGGGGTGGGGTAGGCAGGGGGTGGGTGGAGCAGTTAAAAAAAATTTGGGGTGGCGGGGGGGGAGTGGGTGGGGCGGTTACAAAAAAAAAAAAAAATTGGGGTGGGGGGGTGGGCTGGGGTAGGCAGGGGGTGGGTGGGGCAGTTACAAAAAAAAATAAAAAAAAATAAAATTTGGGGTGGGGGGTGGGTGGGTGGGGTGGTTACAAAAAATGATTAAAAAAATTTTTTTTTAATAAAACATTTTACGCCCTTCCGAAAAATATTTTTCTTACCAAACACCCGAAAACATTTTACACCCTTCCTCCGTAAAACATTTTACGCTCTACCTCCGTAAAACATTTTACAGGAAAACATTTTCCGGAAAACGTTTTCCGAAAAAATGTTTAACGTCGAAACAAACGGAGCCTAAAGATAGGATGAAGTAGAGAGAGAGAGAGAGAGTACCTACATAACAGCAGCACCACCCATTAATCAGCAAGAGATCAACACTTCTAACCATAGAGAGATCATGAGCAGCAAGCAAATATTTTTCATCACCAGCTTGCCACATCTGAAAAAGAGAGAGAGAGAGAGAGGGTGAGAGAGAGACTAAATGTACTGTCAGAAAGCCCTAATCTATTTAAGATCCTCAAATTTAGTATCCCATATAAACCTAATATCTTATATTTCCTTGTATCCAACATCTAACACTCACAGGAAAAGAGAAAATCAGAGATATGAAGAACTTCATATCAGCAGCATCACTTCTTATACTAAAGTATTCTCGTTGTTTCACATTCTTCTGAAGTCATAGCTCAAGTTTGCAAGCCTAGTGGACTTGTAAGGGGTAGAAACCTCCCTCCATGAGACCACGGGGATGGATCCGAGTGCTGTCTCCCAGGAAAACTTTATCCCGTTTATAAATGTTCACCTCTGGTGTCTAACAGTACAAAGGCAATACTTACACTAAGCGACTTCCCAAGCGGCGGGGATATTTCAACATCGTGTGATGGCGAATACCACCGAGCGGATGATCCTATTGTGGCACTTTCAAGTGGATGGTACAACAGAGGTGAAAGATGTCTGCAAAAGACTACTATAAGGGCTAACGGACGAAGCGTAACTCCCAAAGTTATCGATGTGTGTGACTCAACCACAGGATGTAACGCAGACAATGACTATCAGCCTCCATGTGGTAATAACATTGTTGAAGCCTCAGTAGGTGTATGGAAAGCCTTGCATGTACCTGAAGATAATTGAGGGGAGACGGATATTATTTGGCCCTCTTGAAAAATTACAGAATTAACTTCCAATCTTTCAAATCCCAAGAACATATCCTTAGTTCTTCTTAAGTTCTTAAGGATCATCTTGACTGCCATCCAATGGTTTACATCGGGATCAGATTGGTATCGACTCATCATGCTTAGAGCATATGAGATGCCGAGTCTAGTATAAATCATGGCGTACATGACAGATCCAAATGCCGAAGCATATGGAACTTCATTCATTTCCCTTTTGCTCATCAGTTGTCATAAGACAATGAATATTGCTAAGAGAAATACCATGACCCATTGACAAGCTATTCTTCTTAGACCCTTCTATGAATCTTGTCAATTTGAACACTTTGACTCAAACCAATTTATCCTTCTAGATCTATCTCTATAGATCTTGATGCCAAGGATGTAAGCGGCTTCACCCATATCTTTCATTGAGAAACCTTTCCTTGACCAAGACTTAACAGTCTTAAGTATCGGAACTTGTTTTTCCAATGAGTAAGATATCATTGTAATAAAACAATAGAAATAATATTACGCTCCCACTGAATTTCATGCATACACAAGATTCATCTTTGTTCTTTGATGAAGTCAAACTCTTTGACCAATTCATCAAAACAAAGATTCCAATTCCTTGAAGCTTGCTTCAACCCATCTCATGGATCTTTGCAACATGCATACTTTATTAGAGTTTCTTGGATCGACAAACTATTCGGATTGTGTACTATACACATCCTTAATAATCTTTCCATTTAAAGAAAGTCATTTGACATCCATTTGTCATATCACATAGTCACAATATGCGATTATGGCAATTGAAATTCTAACAGACTTCGACATTGTAACTGGCGAAAAAGGTTTCAACATAGTCAATACTATGAATTAACCTAAATCCATTTGCTACAATCCTTAGTCATGAAAGTACACACCTTCCCATCCATGTCGGTCTTGAAAAACTACTTGCACCCTTTAGTTTTTACACCTTCAGGTAGCCCAATCAAGTTCCAAACTTGATTGTCAAACATGGATTGTAATTCGGACTCCATTGTTCCTAACCATTTATCCAAATTAGGAGTGGACATAGCCTCAAGATAGGAAGTAGGATTGTCATTCTCAATGACTTCCACCTTATTACTTTCCGATACGAGAAATCAATATTTCTTGGGTTCGGATTGTAACCTATCCGATCTACGATGGACTTGTGCATCTTGAACCAGTTCCACAGCTCCTTTGTGAACTAGGTTCCGTCTCTACTCTTGGATCCATGTCATTTTCATGTTCTTGAACTTTCTTCAAGATTAATTTTACTCCCACTAGATTCTTTATTGAGAAACTATTTCTCAAGAAACAAATCGTGTAGAGCAACAAACATTTTGTTCTCTTTGTGATTGTAAGATTAATTTTCGAAAATAACCTTGTCAAATTTGGTGCTAACTTATAAGAGACAAGTCTCTTTACATAAGATTTGCAACCCCAAATCTTCATGAAAGACAAACTAAGTTTTCTTCCATGCCACATCTCATGTGGGGCCTTAGGAACCGATTTAGTAAGGACTCAATTCAGTGTAACCGCATTATTTCTAATGCATATCCTCAAAAGGAAATAGGAAATAGGAAAGTCTAATTGACACATCATCGAACGAACCATGTCCTACAAGGTTCAATTCCTCCTTTTAGACACACCATACAATGTGGTGTTCCGGGTGGAGTCAACTCTGAAACGATTTCATAATTTTGAGATGATTGTCAAACTCTTGGCTCAAATATTCATTACCTCGATCTAATCGAAGTACTTAACAGTTTTACCAAGTTGTTTTGTACTTCATCTTTGAAATGTTCAAAACATCTCAAACGATTCACCTTTGGACTTCATCAAATAGACATAGTCATATCTAGATAAGTCTTTAGTGAAATGTGATGAAATACCGAAGTCTTCCCTTAGCTTTGCTACTTAATGGTCCACATACATCTCATGTATTGGTAGGTAAATCGCAACCCTACTAAATTACTACAAGGACTCCAAATAATGTAGATAGTGAAAGTCCATGATCGAACTCAGGGAACAGTATTGTACACGATCAAGTCACGCACACAAATGGGGGGTTTTTGTTTGTTGAATAATTATAATCCTACGACGGGAATTAAAATCTAAGTTATGAATAATAATGTAAACGAACACTTTGGATATGCAAAATTATCCCCGTCTATCAATCAATATCACCGGAATGATTCTTTCTTTCTTCTCCCTAATTACTTGATCACAAGATGTAAAATCTTTATCTCTTCTTTGTTAATAATTACTAGCGGTGACACGCTCAACTAATAATCCTAATCAATACCAAAACCTAGCCGACACGGTCAAGATTCAAAGTATTAATCGATGAAAGATTTAAGAGATTAAGATCAAGAAATTAACCTATTATTATTTCAAATAGAATCAAAGCCAATTTTACTTTAATTACAATCCAAGATGAAACATTCAAGAATTGCAAAAGTGCTACAATGATAACCCTAGTCCGACACGATACAAGGGAGATCTAGCAATAATCAATTAATAGGATAAAGGGATTGATCAATTTCTCAAAACCCTAGAAATCGATTTGAAATTAAGAACAAGTAAAATTGCAATTAGGAGAGAGTAATCAAAAGAAATCAAACCTCAATTGAAAGTAAAGATGGTTCAAAAGTTACAAATCCAAAGCCAAAGAACTTAGCCTTCCATGGAGATTCCACTACAAGAGAAGGGGCTATTTACGGCGCTCATTTACGGCGGTGGACACGCGTCCGCCGTATATATCATATATATACGGCGGTTATATCTACCGCCGTATATAATTAATATATACGGCGGTCTAGACCGCCGTAAATAAGTAAATACGTATATTTCACATGAATACGTATGAGATCGAAGTTATATATGGCGGTTTATAAGTAGCCGCCGTATATAGTTAACTATTTACGGCGGTTTATACGCGTCCGCCGTAAATGTTATTAAATACCGGGAAACCAAATTTCCCTATTCAGTTTCGCGGTATCTCTCCCTCTCTTTCTCTCCTCCATAGCAGCAGCTAGGGCACGAAATCTCCATAGCTAGGGCAACCAACGAAGATCTCTTTCTCTCCTCCAAATCAGTCTTGGAAGAACGGTTGGTATTTACTTTTAATTTTTTGGTTTTTATTGTTCTTGGTCTCCCCTTTGATTTCTTACTCAGTCTCTCTTTCTCTCCTCTAGCGTATCTCACTCAGTCTCTCTCTCCTCAGTAGAAATTGAGCTTTGATTTCTTCAATCAACAACAATCGGGTATACATTTCTTTCCCCTTTTCTAATTTACTTTTAATTTACGGGTTTTTTTGTTCTTGGTGTTGTGAGTTATGTGTGTTTCTATTTATGTCGAAGAAATAGTGTTTGGACCCTTGCTTTATACCCCGCCTTAGTTCAAGTGTGTAGTTATTTAGTTTATTCATGTTTTAGCTTGTCCAAGCTGATTTGGTTGTCACAGGAAACATGACCATTTGGTATATGTGAAGAGATTGTTGGTTCCATTTATCATTCCTAATTACGAGTAGATACCGTATTTTAAGTTTCCATCCAAATTATGACTTTGTCACATTCTTAAAAAATGTATTTCGTGAAATAATGTAGTGAAAATCCCTCCTTTGTTAAAATGATTTCTCTCATTAAAAGCGATTCTAAATCAAAGCCGTGTAAGTTTCTTCACGCATATGCCGAATTCCTAATTTTCTTGTTCTCCTATTGTCCACATTTATTAAAAAATGGTAGTCTCGTAGCTCTCTTCTTGTTATCATGTCTTTACATTACAAGCTAATAGTAGTGTTCGGAGATGGAAACTCGTTACTGATAAACAAGTCCCGATGGCTCTTTAGTCATTAGAAATTGTTCGGTATTTCCACTCACCTGATAATATTTGAAAGTAGTGAAATGACATTTTTCAAAAATTAGGGTAAAATAGGTTGAGGTGGCTTTACCACTGTGTGGTGATAGTCTTTTTAATTGTGAATCAGAATGCTTTTTTCATTCATTGGTGATAGTCTTGCTTTATACCCTGCCTTAGTTCAACTTTGTTGTTGAACTAAGGCAAACCTTGTAAATTCCCTTAACTCTAGTGTGTCCGTAATCTCAATCTATTAGTCCATATGTTGGTGTTGCGCACTTCAAAAAATAATGTTGCGCACTTCAACCTAGTTCCTAAAAATAGTTTCAAATCTTTTGTTGCATGTGCATATTCTTTTGCACATCAACCTAGTTCCTTAAATTATCTTCTCAATTAGGGGGGGGGCTTGTGAGAGAGAACGAATGAATGTTGTCATAGGGTTATACTATATCATGGGCCCAAGTTCGACTAATAGGCTAGGCTCCAACAATGTATATTATCTATATCGAGCCAAAAGTTGTACATATTTAGACTATGTTTGTTTATGAGTTTATTTTTATTCTAAAATTTGTGTCTCTCGGTCTTATATATAGGTTGTATTTTAACGTTAGAAATATCAAGTCAAGTCATATATGGACAAAAGTTGGATTGATTTGGATAATCGAATTTCAAATGAGTATTTGTCTGGGGTTGACAACTTTCTCGATTTTGCATTCTCAAAAAGTCTGTTGGTGTTAAAGAAATATATTGTCCTTGTAAAAAATGCGCAAATCGTTACCAAGAAGACCGTGCAACCGTGAGATCACATTGTATTGCAGTGGGATTTCAAAAAGATTACAAGAATTGGATTAGGCACGGGGAAGAGTACATTTCGGCGCGTAAGAATGATAATAATGATAGGACAACTGAAGATGGCATTGAAATTGAATTGGGCGTGCAAGATTGTATGAGGCGAATGGTACATGAAGGGATGGGTATGCCGGATAGTAACTTGACCCGGGAATTGAAGAAATCGTACAATCGAGATGCATCCACCGCAAAGTTTCTTAGACTTTTGAGAGATATTGATCAAGCCTTGTGGGAAGGGTGTGATAAGTTTACAGTACTCTCATTTATTGTAGAACTTATGCACTGGAAGGCTAATTATCGAGTGACCGATAAGGGATTTACTTCTTTATTAAAAAATTTCATTAGGGCATTGCCTCAGTCAGCGAAAGTGCCAAGTTCCTATCATGAGGCGTACAAGATGGCTAGCGGATTTGGGTTTTAGTTATAAAACGTGGGACGCGTGCATTAATCATTGTATGTTGTTTCGAAAATGAAACGAAAAACTTGCTAAATGTGAAATTTGTGGAGCCTCTAGATATAAGCAACAAGAAGAAGGGGGTAGCGGTGAAGGTGCGGAAGCAAGTGGCAAGAATAAACTTCCCAAGCGGTAGCGATGAAGAAAGTATGGTATTTTCCCTTAAAGCCAAGGTTGCAAAGGTTGTATTGGTCATCTAAGACCGCGACACTCATGAGATGGCATGCCGAGAAAAGAATAGACGATGGTGTCTTTGAGGCATCCCGCAAACTCTCGTGCGTGGAAGGAATTCGATGAACGTTATCCATTATTTTCAAGTGAAATTCGAAATGTTAGATTGGGATTAGCATCTCGACGGATTTAATCCTTTCGTAACAATGACTATATCTCACAAGATACTTGGCCGGTTGTGCTTATGCCATACAATCTTCCAC
This sequence comes from Adenophora triphylla var. japonica, assembly GCA_022495995.1. Classification (NCBI taxonomy): domain Eukaryota; kingdom Viridiplantae; phylum Streptophyta; class Magnoliopsida; order Asterales; family Campanulaceae; genus Adenophora; species Adenophora triphylla. Next base: position 252,448 of record JAFEMH010003096.1, on the reverse strand, counting down.
CTTGGTTATGCATGAAACTGACCATATTTCTTCTTGTCGGTGCTTACTCAAGGCCCAAAAGGGCCGGGCAACAAGATAGATGTGTATCTCCAACCGTTAATTGATGAGTTGAAGGAATTGTGGGAAGATGGTATATCAACTTATGATGCATCAAGGAACGAGTTGTTTACTTTACGAGCTTCACTATTATGGACAATAAATGACTTTCCTGCATATGCAATGTTGTGCGGATGGAGCACTAAAGGTGAATATGCTTGCCCTTGTTGCAATGTGAGACCTCGAAGCACGATGGTTGGATCATGGTGGCAAGTATTGTTATATTGGTCATCGACGCTTCTTGCCTAGGAGTCATGCTTTTCGTAAGGATAAAGGCTCTTTTGATGGTACTCATGAAGTGAGAGATAAGCCCAAGTTATTGTTTGGAACAAAATTGCTTAAACAAGTTGAAAATATGGAAACAGTATAAAATAGAAGATGTTATTAAAAAGAGGAAAAGAGAAGAGGGTGAGAAGCAACAAGCCAAGTTGGAGAAAAGAAAGGTTCCTAAGTTGTGTCACAATTGGAAAAAGAGGAGTATCTTCTTTGAGTTGCCTTATTGGGCAAATAATCATGTTCGTCATAATCTTGATGTTATGCACATTGAAAAAAATGTGTGTGATAATGTGCTACATACTGTTAGGTATGCGGGGAAATCAAAAGATAATGATAAAGCAAGAAAAGACCTAAAAGTGATGAACATTCGGAAACCATTGCATCTACAAAAGCTTCCATCTGGCAAAGATATTATGCCTCCGGCTCAGTTTACAATGAGTAAGAAGCATAAAGACACATTCTTGAAAGTTCTAAAGGGAGTCAAAGTTCCTGATGGCTACTCGTCAAACATATCTCGTTGTGTACATCTAGAGGAAAGAGCTATTTGGGGTCTTAAGAGCCATGATAGTCATATTTTGCTCCAACAACTACTCCCTTTAGTTTGTTCGAAAAGCGTTGCCTACTTACTGTTGTAAAAGCCATCATTGAGTTGGCAAATTTCTTTAGGCAATTATCCTCAAAGGTGAATACACTTGCCGATCTCGAAAAGATACAAGATCGGATGGGTTTGTCACACTATGTGCTCTCGAGAAAATATTCCCACCACTTTCTTTGATGTTATGGAGCACTTGCCGGTGCATTTAGCCGAGGAGGCCTTGCTAGCGTGCCCAATACAATTTCGTTGGATGTATCCGGTAGAGAGGTACATCCATATTAAATTTACTTTGAAAAAAGTTAAATTCCTTTTTACATCTGCTTTAGCATAAGTAAATGTTTTTGTAGGTTTCTACTTACATTAAAATTATATGTTCGAAATCGAGCCCATCCCGAGGCCTCCATAGCTAAGGCAATTGTGGCTGAAGAATGCATGACTTTTTGTACGCAATATTTGGATGACATTGAGACAAAGTCCAATCGTCCTAGAAGAAATGATGATGAAGGTGATGAGTTAGGCCGCTTTGTAGGAAAAGAAGAGGTAATTACCCTTGATTACATCACACGAGTACAAGCGCATAGATATGTGCTTTTCAATACTGAAGATGTTGAACAATACCTAGAGTAAGTGATTCCTTACATGAGGCTTACATTCCTTATATCTTTTATATTTCAAATTAATACTTAATTCATATTTTCGATGCGCTCGAATGCATCGTGTACATTTGAGGGAGACATTACCTCGTAATCAACGACATCTTATAGAGAAAGAACATAATGATAAGTTTGTTAGCTGGTTTAAGGATTATGTAAGTATGAAACCACCTTCATATAATAGTTTCAATTTATCGTTTTAAATATTTTCTTATTAAATTTTGTTTTTTATAAAAGGTATGCACGATGAAAGATGTAGTGCCCGAAAGAATTACGAGTCTTGCATTGGGTCCTCATATGGATGCGAGGCGGTATAAGTCTTACATAATAAATGGTTTTCGATTTGAGTGAAGGATGTCGATAGACGGAGGAAAACTTCAAAATAGTGGAGTCATCTTTGAATGCAAGTGTGACAAGTTTTGCAAGCCGAAAGGATAATAATCCCATTGTAGGGGATGTTAACTTCTACGGGGAGTTGATTGAGATCCTTGAAATTCGTTATAGCAACTCAATAAGATTTGTATTGTTTAAATGTGATTGGGTTGATAACCGGACGAGCAAGACGGAAGATGAGCAAAAATTTACTCTTGTAAACTTCAATCACAAGTTGTATAAGGATAATCGAGTTGGTGATGAACCATTCATATTAGCATCTCAAGCTGAGCAAGTTTGGTATGTTAAAGATCCTATAGAAAGTGATTGGAAAGTTGTGATGAGGATTACGCCAAGAGATAGTTTTGACATATATTCAAATGATGATAAACAAGTTGCAAATTCGATTCCACAATTGGTACCATTTTGCTCACAAAATCTGGATGAAAATGTTGCTAACGAAGAAATATCGTGGGTGCGAGAGGGAGTTGATGGGGTCGAGATTGAAACTACTAATATCAATGACCTAGATGTTGATATGGCCGATAATGATGATGTTGATATGGCCGATAATGATGATGATTAGTTTGAGTAGTATTTGTTTAGATCTTATTTGCTTACTATTTACTAAGACAATGTTATTACTTAAGTTTCATGTTTCAATCAAACTTGTTATTTTTGTATGGTTGAATATTAATATTGTTACTTCTATATAATATGTATTTGTTTAGGTCTTATTTGCTTACTATTTACTAAGACAATGTTATTACTAAAATTTGTGTCTCTCCGTCTTATGTATAGGTGATTTTTGTGTTGAAAATATGCCTCCTAAGGAGAGAGATGTTAGAGGGAGTAGCAACAAGATAAGAGCTTTCAGTTGTTCGCTTGATCTAAATAAGCGTATCTCTCTGGAGTTGTCGCAAAGACGTAAACCTAAATAGATTTTTCCTAACTGGTCTGTGATGTGTAAGAGATTAGTAGAGACACATGACCATTTATTTCTTCAATGTGTGGCTGCTTGGTTCTCTATGAAATCAACTTCTTGGCTTAATTGGTAGACTTGGGTGATCCTTTAGTCAGTTTCTTTCTTACTAAACCACAAAGACAATTTTGGACAAAGCGGGGATGAATAGATGCTTTGTTCATGTGGCACTTTTGTGATTGTGTGGTGTTTATGGACTGAATGTGATCTCATAATTTTCGGGACCATACATCGTCAATCTTTTGTGGAAAAGAGTAGTCTGCTGGCTTCAATTGGGTGACAGAGCGGGGTTCATGTGGCTCTTCCTTTAGGGTTCGAGCCCCGCTTCCAAAAGTATTATTTATAGAGCAAAAAAATTGCTTGTTATTATAACATGTTATAAGACTTTATCCTTTTCAATTATTTTTCTCATGTTTATATATCAAAAAAAAATTCTGTTCTTTGTTTGTTGTTTCTTCTTGTTATTATTCTTTATTCTTTGTTCTTTGTTCTATTCTTATTATTATTCTTTATTCTTGTTGTTGTTGTTGTTCTTTATTCTTGTTGTTATTCTATTCTTTATTCTTGTTTCTTTATTCTTGTTTGTTATTCTTGTTGTTGTTTATTCTTCTTTGTTGTTTCTGTTGTTGTTGTTGTTGTTGTTGTTGTTGTTGTTTCTAGGTTTCTGTTGCTGCTGTTGTTTCTGTTGTTGTTGTTGTTGTTGTTGTTGTTGTTGTTGTTGTTTCTAGGCATTTTATAGGTCTTATACATGATACATAAGACCTATAATAAATTTATAGGTCTTATACATATATTATAAGACTGTTTTTTTGGGTCCTTTACTTGGTTTATCCAATTTTTGTGCTATAATTGAATTGTCATATGACAGATATGCCGCCAAGGAAAAATTTATTACCAGGTGAGGGCTCGAACCCTAAAGGAAGAGGGTTGGCAAAACCAACCGCCAAATGGGGTAAAGAGAGATTGATCATAATATGGAATAATTATGGTCAACCAGTTGGTGGGGAAATGGCACAATTAGCTACTCAGATAGGAATTTTTGCTAAAAATGGGGAACATTTCCCATTAACTAGAGAGTGGTCTCAGATGGACCACGAGTGCATAACTAACGTATGGAATGACGTTCTGGTAAGTTGTAATCCATATTTCTTACATAAATCTCTAGTACGTAGTCAAAAGTCTTATGATTCTCTAACAATTTTTTGTTTCTTTGTTGAATTGTGTATATAGGAAAATACAAATGCTCCTTCGGAGTATTACTCGGTTATGGTTCTTTCTCTCGCTACAGCGTGGCGTGACTGGAAATACAATGTGAGACAAGCATATAATAAGTATTACTCAGTTATGAATATTACTCAGTTATGACTTTGTTATGAATATTGACTCAGTTATGAATATTATTACTCAGTTGAAACAGTATTATAAGATGTATGAATCCGCCCAAGACGCATTGGCTCACCCACCCCGTGGGTGCGTTGCGGATCAATGGGCTGCACTTGTTGCGATGTGGGGTACGCCCAAGGCTCGGGTATATTTCAAATTAATCTCAATCTATTATCGTGAATGTCTTATATAAGTAGTCAAATTAATACTAATATTATCTTTTTTTTTTCCAGGAAATATCAGAAACAAATAAATTGAATCGAGAAAAGCAATCGTGCCTGAATAGGACCGGAAAAACGTCCCATTCCAAAGTCATCAAAGAGGTTTGTCATCGTTCAATTTAGTTCTCAGTTGTCAATTCAATTAATGTTTCTTTTTGTATCGTATATAAATATATTTTTTTGGTCAAATGATTCTATTATAAATTGTAGAGAGGCGACAAGGGATTACCAACTGATCGCTTAAGAGTTTTCATACATACGCGCACGGCAAAACACCCGAGATCAAGAAACCACTCAAATGATTGTAAGTTAAAGTTTCAACCTTTTCTGTTTCAGTTTTGTTATTCTATAGAATACTTTTTTTCATTTCTAACTTCATTTTCATAATATTAATTAAAGTTAAAACATTTATATTGAACATGTTGTTTTTGTTACGACAAACGCTTAATGATGCGGTTGAGGAGGCGCGGAGGAGCAACAAAACTCTCCGCGGCGCGTGAAAATATTTTTGTTGGTATGTTTGGCTCGATGACCATGGGAGAGTTCGATGTATGGGAGGCGGTACGAACAAAACTAAGGTGTTTGGTAAATCCCAACCTTCTCACAGTAGTAATGGAGGCGGTGGCGGGGGTCGAGCGGAGATATGGAAAGACAACTTGAGGAGGAACGCCGAAAAAATGAGGAGGAACGCCAACGACTACGGGAGCGATTACAACAACAACTTGATGAGGAACGCCTTAAGTTACAACAACAAATTGATGAATTGAAACGTTGTTGGATGGAACGACGTGGAAATGACGGTAATGAATAGGTGTTGTGGATTTTAGACATTGTGTATTTTGGATACATTCAACAACTAATAACTTTTTTGTATAATGGTTATTATGTTTGGATACATTCAACATTAATTGTGTTAATATGTAGATTGTAAATATTGATTGCATTTGTGTATTTTTGGTTATATTGTGTGTGTACAGGTTGAATTTGGTTTTTGTGAACGTATTTTTGGGGAAAATGAGTTATACAAAGTCAGGGAAAAAAATAGGATTATTTACGGCGGTGACTAAATCCGCCGTATAAACCTAGGGACGACTCGTGCCCAAAGGGGGACGAGGGAACCAGTAGGGGGTGTAAATGGGACGACTCGTGCCATGGTGGACGAGTCGTCCCGATTTAGTTATTTACGGCGGATGTAGTAACCGCCGTATAAAATGGCCATGGACGACTCGTTTGGACGAGGGAACACAGTGGGGGTGCAAGCTGGCCAGGACGACTCGTCACGGAGCGGACGACTCGTCTCTTATTTACGGCGGTTACACATTCCGCCGTATAAAGATCACTCAAATACGCCATTTTATACGTATGTATTCCATTTATATACGGCGGTGGTATATCCGCCGTATATAGTATATACGGCGGTTGTCCCGCCGTATATAGTATATACGGCGATGATTTATACGGGGATCTATTTACGGCGGCTAGTCCGCCGTAAATACTATATACGGCGGGGCGCGTATTATTTACGGCGGATTTTAACCGCCGTAAATAAGCCTGTTTCTTGTAGTGTTCAAAGCTTGAATATTGTTTTGAAAAGCTAATGAAAGATAAGATAACCTAAAATACTGATAGGAATTAGTATTTATACTTCCTCCCTAAACCCTAGCTAAAAAGGAAAAGAAAATAAATTAAAAATAAAGAAAATTGCAAAAATTACGTCATTCCAGCGATCAGGGCACGACTCGTCCCTAGGGTCACGAGTCGTCCCTTGGTCTTCCTTCAATGGGGACGAGTCGTGATGTGGGGGACGACTCGTCCCAGTCTACAGCCCTCTCTGAACCTGGCGTCCCCCCTTTGGGGAATAGTTGGGCCAAAGGGGGACGACTCGTCCCCTGAACCAAAATCCCTGATTTCTTCACATTTTCTCTTCAGTCCTTGGCTCGCTTCCGAACCACCTTGGCTTGACTTCCATGGAGTAACTTTGATGAACTTTGAGCAACACTTGAGGACCAAAAACACTTACATCCAAAGACTATCTAAGAATTCTCTCAATTTACATCTTTTATCTCAAAATCCTCACAATACATAATATCACTCAAAAGACATCAAACCAAACAAATTACATGGAAATAACACAAAATAATACCGGAAAACATAGGAATTACATAGAACAAATCCGTGTTATCAAATACCCCCACGCTTAGACCATTACTCGTCCCTGAGTAATATCCTAAACTCCAATCTAGCACCGGCCTAAAACAGATGCATGGAGGGTATTGATTCCTAGTCTCCTCTAATCCGCCAACAAGTCAATCAAAAGTCACAACAGAGTACAAGAAACTCCGTCTCCTTATATCACCAATAAATATGATCAATGAAAACAAATGACCTTAACTTGATACCAACTCCCAAAATAACAGTATCCAAGCTAAGGTCCTCACACAAAAGCCAAGGGGAACTAAATATAACCTACGTTTCCCCCACGCTTGGCTCTCACTACATCATCCCTCAAAATAAAAGTTGTTCGGGTGTTAATCCCTCACAACTACCTCATGAAAACAAACTCCTACACCCCCTTATAACTCCAGAATGAATGAGGATTTCTAACCTATCTCCTCTAATCCGAACCTCCTACACCAAAGTGAACATCCTAACCCGAAACTCCGAACCCCCCTTATGACTTCAACACCGGTGAATAAACAAATTGAAAGAATTTCACTCACTCACCTTTTGCCTAGGTGCCGTTTCCGGTTTTCACCTAGCCTCTCGATTTTTTTTTTTTCAAAATTTTTCTTTTCTTTTCTTTTTTTTTTTTTTTTTCAAAGCGTACGAGATATAAACATCTACACATAAAAAATCCCCCATACCCCCACGCTTAAACCACACAGTGTCCTCAATGTGTGTGCAACAATAAAAGTGCTAGGACAGTAAAAGCGTAAAAAGGGGGAAAAATAGTACCATCACTGAGGTGGCCACTGCCACGGCTGCCACTGCCACTCCGGTGCGCCACCGACTACACATTGTGATGCGAACTAGAACCAACACCGGGAGCGGGCATCCGTCTAGCCGCACGCCTCATCTCACACGGGCCTCGCTACGGGACAACAAGCGGGCATACTACTCATCGACACGGGGACATATGCGGAAGGTCCCTGCTTCTTTGCATCATCCAGGACTCCATCGTGCCGGGCGGCTATCTATCGCAGTCTGTCGGTCCTGTATCTCCTCCAAAGTATCGCCATACTCCGCCCACCTCCTATCCTCGAAAGCTACCCGGCTCATGAACCTCTGATCCTCGTAAGCATATCTCTCCTGGGTCCTCCTGTCCTCATAGGCATATCTCCCATGCTGCTCATCTAGAAACGCCCTCATCTCATCCCACTGATTAAACGAGCCCTGCTGGCCCTGGTTATGCTCTTCTTCACCGTGACCACCCCGCTTCCTGCTCCCGCTCCTCATCATCGTCTTCTTCAACATTATCCATCACATCCTCTACCCCGGCATACGCCATCGCACGGCTTTGTGTGCCACTCGGAAATGCGGCTCCTGCCGTGCAAATAACCGTCCTCCTCGGATCACCATACTCAAATAATAAGGAAAGGTTGCCCGCGCCCCTCGGGTTCCTCGCAAACTTGTCATATTGAGTAAGCCACTCTCTCGAATATAGACTCGTGCCCCCTGTCAACTTTACCGCCTCTGGTTTTAACTCTCCAACACAAGCTGCAGCAATCAAAGATATCATCCCTCCTACAGAAATGTTGCCCTTTTTGGTCAGGGCCAACGCCTCACATCTCTTCATAAAGATATCCACCCAATCCGGAATGACCTGATAACTCCTTAACCCCGTACGCAAAAGATTTATCATAGCAAGATTTAATTGCGCAGGCTCCCGGTTCGCCAACCAAGTCATAGCCAAACCTCTATAAAACAACTTCCAAGCAGGGTGGGAAAGAGAAGAAGCTCTAAGATATTTTTTTGTGCAAGGCAGTCTCGTGAGCTCCGTAAAGAAAAAGCAGCTAGCCCCATCAACATCCAACCAATCTCCCCTCGGCTGGTCAACCCCCAGGATTTCCCTCAACTCATCGTAGGACACTCTATAAACTACATCATCAACTTGAACCCGAATAGTATTGGCATTTGCCCCCTTTCCTACCTCCACGGTCGAAAGAAATTCAAGAGTATATCTCAAATAAGTGTCCGCTCTATTCCCCAAGAAAGTACTCAACCCGGCTTGGTTCATTAACTCTGCAACTAAGGTTTCTAAACCCAAAGCTCTTAACACCGGTTCATGGAGGAAGGTGGTGACTTGAATTTTCCTACTCTCCAAATTCCGCCACCTTTTCTTTTGAGCGGAAGACAAATTGAGCAAACCCATATATGGCAAGGAAGCATTAGGGGGAGGGGGATCATTTGGGACCTCGGATTGGGTAGATATTCTACCTCTTTTGTTGCCACCCCCTCTACCATCTCTTCCCCTAGAAGTCATTTTTTTTTTTTTTTTTACACAATTCACAACTCCTCCACCACAAAAAATTCACAAAAAATCAAGTCAAACAACCCACCACAACAACAACAAACCCTTCAAATTCCCAACCGAACCGCCAATCAACAAATTCAACAAATCCCAACAAATTAAAATGCAAGGGAAAAAGTTGAAAATTTTACCTTACAAAAGCATCAAAGCAGTCCAAAAACCCTCCTTGTATCCTCCAAAATAGCTTCCAAGAACTTTTGACCCCAAAAATTCGAATTTAACTTTCTAGGGCTTGATGAAATTTCGAATTTGGGGTGGATTGAAGGCCAAAATTGAAGAAAGTGGGTCGGAATTAGGGAGATAGGGTGGATTAGGGCTTGGAATTCTAAGAAAAGAGGGAGATTTGGTGGAATTTTCGGTTTTGGGTAGAGAGAGAAAGCTTGGGCCTTTAATGGAGATTGAAGGTTTTTAAAGATGGAGATGGGTATAGAGGGACTCGGTTTTGGCTAGGGAAGGTTAGGAGGGTGGAGATTTTGGTTGGAGGATGGTGGATTTGGGTGGTGGGAACGGTGGCTTTGGTGGGTGTTGTAGAGAGAGAGAGGAGAAGAGAAAGTGGGCACGACTGGGAAGAAGGGGGGCGACGGCTGAGGGTTATTAAAACCCCTTTTGAATTTCTGATTTTTTTTTTTTTTTAACAAGCCCAGGGGACGAGTCGTCCCATGGGTCACGAGTCGTCCCTTTTTACCCCCTCTCAGATTCATGCGTCCCCCCTTTGGGGAATAGTTAGCTTTGCAAGGGGACGAGTCGTCCCCTGGGCCAATTCCACACATTTTATTTTTTTTTATTTTTTTTTTTTGAACAGGCCCAGACTTTGATCGTCACTCCTTGCTACTCCCTGCACACCACCACAAAAACAAATACCTTAAGTAGCACCGATTCAAAAATGATAGAAAGTAAATACAACAACAATAAAAACTAGGAATGAATGATTAAATCCCGGGTTGCCTCCCGGTTAGCCGCCCTTCTTTAACGTCTTTACCTAGACCAAATGCCGGGTAAGCCCCCGGCTAGCATCAAAGTTTTAAGTCTTTGATAAGACTCAGAAGTAAGGTCTACTCATAACTAGGATTTTGGAGATAATGCACCTCCATATCCTCATTTATTCCCACGCCATCATGATACAATTTTAGGCGTTGACCATTTACTTTAAAAACCTTGTCTCCAGAGAGACTACTAATCTCAACCGCACCATGCGGATATACCTCCCTCACAATAAAAGGTCCGGTCCACCGCGACCTTAGCTTTCCGGGAAACAACCGGAGACGGGAATCAAATAAAAGGACTTTTTGACCAACCTTAAAGTCCTTTCTATTGATCATTTTATCATGCCAAGCTTTTGCCCGCTCCTTATAAAGTTGGTTGTTCTCGTAAGCGTCTCTCTTGATCTCATCCAACTCACTTAGTTGCAACTTTCTCTCCTCACCGGACCCATCTAGGTTCATATTAAATTTCTTAATGGCCCAAAATGCTCTATGTTCCAACTCCACCGGTAAATGGCATGGCTTCCCAAACACTAATCGATATGGGGACATACCGATAGGTGTCTTATAAGCCGTCCGATAGGCCCACAAAGCATCATCGAGTCTAAGACTCCAATCCTTCCTAGACGGATTCACGGTTTTCTCAAGAATGGACTTGATCTCCCGGTTGGACACATCTGCTTGGCCATTAGTTTGGGGGTGATAGGCGGTCGAAATCTCATGACAAAATCTAAGGATAGAATGAATCTCACTATCGGCTACACACTTACGGATCACTTGGTCCGCACAATGCCTCCACAAATAAGGCTCATCCCACACATAATATTTTGCCTCACTCCGGATTTTATCCTTCTTAGATTTATTAAGTCCTGGAGGGAACTTTTGTGACCGAAGAAAATTGACCAAATCTGCATACCACGGTGCAGACGACTGAACCACCCAAAGAGACTCATCGGGAAACTCACCCCGAATTGAACAATAATTAGAGGGCTCATCCTCTTTAAGCACAAGACGACTCAAATGGTCGGCCACAAGATTCTCGGCCCCCTTCTTATCTTTCACCTCAATATCAAATTCACTCAATAAAAGGATCCACCTAATAAGTCTAGGTTTCGCCTCTTTCTTGGTCATAAGATACTTAAGAGCAGCATGGTCGGTGTAAACAATGACTTTGGTGCCTAAAAGATATGACCGAAACTTCTCAAGAGCAAACACAACCGCCAACAACTCCTTCTCGGTTGTGGTATAATTCCTTTGGGCATCATTGAGGGTCATAGAAGCATAATAAATGACATGGGATGCCCTCTCAACCTTTTGACCCAAAACAGCCCCAACTGCATAATCACTAGCATCACACATGATCTCGAAGGGGCGAGACCAATCGGGTGCTTGAATTATGGGGGTGGTGGTCAACCTAGACTTCAACTCATCAAACGCTCCCTTACACCTCTCATCAAAATGAAAATCAACCTCTTTTTGTAATAAAGTGCATAGAGGAGAGGCGATTTTTGAAAAATCCTTTATGAAGCGCCGGTAAAACCCCGCATGACCGAGGAATGACCGGACCTCACGCACATTCGTGGGATAGGGGAGGGAAGAAATGACATCAATTTTCGTCTTATCAACCTCTATGCCTTTCTTTGACACCACATGACCCAACACAATGCCTTGCTCAACCATAAAATGGCATTTTTCATAATTTAAAACCAAGTTTGTTTCAATGCAACGGTCCAAGACAAGAGCAAGGTGAGCAAGGCATTGGTCGAATGAGTCTCCATGAACAGTGAAGTCGTCCATGAAGACCTCCATGAAATTCTCAACAAAGTCGGAAAAGATGCTCATCATACACCTTTGAAAAGTCGCAGGTGCATTACACAATCCAAACGGCATCCTCCGATATGCAAAGGTGCCAAAAGGGCAAGTAAACGTAGTTTTCTCTTGGTCTTCCGGGGCAATAGGTATTTGAAAATACCCGGAATAACCATCAAGAAAACAGTAATATGCCCTTCCGGCTAACCTTTCAAGCATTTGATCAATAAAGGGGAGGGGAAAATGATCCTTACGTGTTACCTCATTAAGGCGCCGAAGGTCGATGCAAACTCGCCAACCCGTTTGCTCCCGGATTGGCACCAACTCTCCCTTATGATTTATGGAGACGGTGATCCCGCCTCGCTTTGGAACACACTGAGTGGGACTTACCCACTTACTGTCGGATATGGGGTAAATGATCCCCATACGTATTAACTTCAAAGACCTCCTTTTTTACCACCTCCATCATTGGTGGATTCATCCTCCTTTGCGGTTGCTTAACCGGCTTTGCATCATCTTCCAGAACAATCTTGTGAGTACACAAAGATGGACTTATGCCCTTAAGATCGGCAATAGTCCACCCAATCGCCTCCTTCCTTGCCCGAACCACCTCTACCAATTTCTCTTCCTGCACCTCATTCAGCTTGCTTGAGATTACCACCGGCAACGTATCATTCTCTCCCAAGTAAACATACTTCAACCCCTCTGGTAGGGTCTTCAACTCGAGCTCAGGTGCCTTTTCAATAGACGGCACGGGTTTCCCTGGCGGAATTTCTAACCGCACCTTCACATACCCGGAGTATCACCCGTTAAGCTCATTATCGCTTCCTTCAAACCGTCGAAATTTCAAAATCCAACTCCGCCAACCCCAAGGCATTCTCTAAAACCGCCTTCAAATCATCATTGGTGCTTTGCTCACCTCAAAAATATCCTCTACCACAGGCTCGATTACATCCATGAAACATAAAGAGTGGACGTCCTTTGGGTATTTCATGGAGTCAAAGATGTTGAACTCCATGACCTGCCCATCGAACTCCATAGACAACGAACCATTGGCCACATCCAACTTGGTTCTAGGCTGTAGACATGAAAGGCCTTCCAAGAAGAATGGGGGCCTTAGGATCGAATCCATATCCAACACGTAAAAGTCAGCCGGAAAAATCATCTTACCAACTCCGACGAGAACATCCTCTACTAACCCCTTCGGATAAGCGTTGGACCGGTCGGCCACTCGTATAATTACCCGGTGTCTTGCAATGGCCCCAATTTTAGGTTCTCAAACAATGTGTAAGGCATCACATTGATTGAAGCCCCCAAATCGAGCATTGCCTTGTGCTCCGATGAATCCCCTAGAGAAATAGGGATCACAAACATTCCGGATCATTGCACATCTTAGGCAACTTCCTCGATAAACGGCGAAACATGCTCATGAACCTTTGCCTTTTTCCGACTCCTCAACCTCTGGTCTCTCTTAGTGGTACACGCCTCCTTCGTAAACTTGGCATACCTCGGGACGGTGCGAAGAAGGTCCAGAACGGAATGTTCACCTCAAGCCTCTTGAAAGTATCAAAAATGGCCTTGTCGGGCTCGGGTTTCCTTGACTCTCTCAAGGCTTGAGGAAACGGCACGTGGCTCTACTACCGGTGGCACCGACTCAGGATGCGGTATCTTTCTCTTCCACGACTTTTTCGTCGGCTCAGGTCTTCTCAACCTCTAACTCCGGTTCCTCGTTGATCACTGTATCTATCAACTCCCTACCACTCCTCGGTGTTATGGCACTCACATTCTTCGATTTGGATTCGGTTCAGTCCTTGATGGCAACTTTCCCGACTCGAGCCTCCAATCTACCCACCGCATTCGCAATCTGTCCCATCTCGCCTCTCAAGACCATCGATACTCGTATCGGTCCTCTGATATCAGCTGAAGACATTTGGATAAGGTGCTCATACTTTGAGCCAATGTGCGGAACATATCTTCGTATCGTCCCCTGTGGTGACCGCTGTTGCTGCGCCTGCTGCGCCGAAGCTGTTGTGAAAGCTGCGGTGGCTGCCGCATAGGTGGCCTAAACCGCACGGATCGCCGAACCGGCGAAAACCCCTCGGATTACCGGGCGATTACCGGCTGCGGCTACGCGCCCCATTCGGATTGGACCAACCGAACCTGGGTGATTCTTCCAATTCGGGTTGTAAGTGTTACGTCTCTCGGCCTCCGAATCCTACCGCATTCACATCTTCATACTCACCCGTTTGTAATGTCGGACACGAATCCGTCGGATGAGTAACATCGTAACAAATACCACACTGCTTCGCGGCCGTCCCTAGCATCATTGCTTTCATCATACTTTTGATGTCCTCAACATCAGTTTTAAGTTGATCCGCCACCCCACTACTGGACCCAGCTGCATTAACCTGCCTGACACTTGACCTCATACCATGCGTCCGGGTACTCTTTGCTAACTCCTCCAATAATTTTTGAGCTTCCGCAGTAGTCTTGTTTAGTATGCTACCCCCACATGAAGAGTCAACCATTCGCTTGTCCTGATCAGTAAGCCCTCCGTGGAAATACATAGTCAGTTGATCAGCATCATACCCGTGGTAGGGACAACTCCGAGTGAGTGTATGAAATCTGTTGAAGTAATCGTAGAATGATTCATCTCCCTTCTGCTCCATATTGCTTATGTCCCTTTTCATCACATTGATTTGATTCACCGGGAAGAACTCATCCAAGAAAGCCTCCTTTAACATCTGCCAGGTGGTAATGCTGTTCGGGCCAGTGGTAGTACCATACAGTGGCCCTGTCCTTCAATGTGAATGAGAAAGCTCGGAGCAGAAGCTGCTCAATTGGGAGATCCGAAGGCTTCATACTGTTGCATACTTGCACAAATTGGGAAACATGCCGATTCGGGTTTTCACCGGTAGCCCATCGAAGCTAGGCAATTGATTTAGAAGCCCCGATTTCAACTCAAATGTGACTCCCGGCGGCAATGCAGAAAAGTAACCGCTGCGGTTGCTCCGTCCGGTTTGGAGCAGTTTTCTCTCTAAGTGTCTGTATTGCTCTATCCCCCATCTCTGTCTCCCAACTATTATAGTTCAACCTCCTGTTTGCTTTACGTCCTTTCCTGAAAGAACGTTCTATTTCTGAATCAAGAGGCACAAGTAAATTATTAGTAGAACGGGTGTGCACCATGCACGGTTACACACCACAAGAGAGCAGGGTATATCACTTAGCAGATAACACAAAGACTAAAATAAAAATAAATAAAAAGAAAAAGAAATAGATTAAGAACAGAATATGATCGTAAACAATAACACCGTTCCCCGGCAACGGCGCCAAAATTTGGTAGGTAAATCGCAACCCTACTAAATTACTATAAGGACTCCAAATAATGTAGATAGTGAAAGTCCAGGATCGAACTCAGGGAACAGTATTGTACACGATCAAGTCACGCACACAAATGGGGGGTTTTTGTTTGTTGAATAATTATAATCCTACGACGGGAATTAAAATCTAAGTTATGAATAATAATGTAAACGAACACTTTGGATATGCAAAATTATCCCCGTCTATCAATCAATATCACCGGAATGATTCTTTCTTTCTTCTCCCTAATTACTTGATCACAAGATGTAAAATCTTTATCTCTTCTTTGTTAATAATTACTAGCGGCGACACGCTCAACTGATAATCCTAATCAATACCAAAACCTAGCCGACACGGTCAAGATTCAAAGTATTAATCGATGAAAGATTTAAGAGATTAAGATCAAGAAATTAACCTATTATTATTTCAAATAGAATCAAAGCCAATTTTACTTTAATTACAATCCAAGATGAAACATTCAAGAATTGCAAAAGTGCTACAATGATAACCCTAGTCCGACACGATACAAGGGAGATCTAGCAATAATCAATTAATAGGATAAAGGGATTGATCAATTTCTCAAAACCCTAGAAATCGATTTGAAATTAAGAACAAGTAAAATTGCAATTAGGAGAGAGTAATCAAAAGAAATCAAACCTCAATTGAAAGTAAAGATGGTTCAAAAGTTACAAATCCAAAGCCAAAGAACTTAGCCTTCCATGGAGATTCAAAGCTTGAATATTATTTTGAAAAGCTAATGAAAGATAAGATAACCTAAAATACTGATAGGAATTAGTATTTATACTTCCTCCCTAAACCCTAGCTAAAAAGGAAAAGAAAATAAATTAAAAATAAAGAAAATTGCAAAAATTACGTCATTCCAAATCGTGGCACGACTCGTCCCTAGGGTCACGAGTCGTCCCTTGGTCTTCCTTCAATGGGGACGAGTCGTGATGTGGGGGACGACTCGTCCCAGTCTGCAGCCCTCTCTGAACCTGGCGTCCCCCCTTTGGGGAATAGTTGGGCTAAAGGGGGACGACTCGTCCCCTGAACCAAAATCCCTGATTTCTTCACATTTTCTCTTCAGTCCTTGGCTCGCTTCCGAACCACCTTGGCTTGACTTCCATGGAGTAACTTTGATGAACTTTGAGCAACACTTGAGGACCAAAAACACTTACATCCAAAGACTATCTAAGAATTCTCTCAATTTACATCTTTTATCTCAAAATCCTCACAATACATAATATCACTCAAAAGACATCAAACCAAACAAATTACATGGAAATAACACAAAATAATACCGGAAAACATAGGAATTACATAGAACAAATCCGTGTTATCATGTATAATGACCAATAAGTCACTAGCCCTCCCACTACTTTAGTGTAGGGTGGTTTGGTCAATAATCCCAATAAATAAGATCCACATTCCTCAAATGATTCATGGTCATATGAGTCTAAAAGTCCATGTTAATGGAGATTAGATATATGTTTCTTATTTATTTGATCAAGCCGGCAATGCCATATGAACGCGTTGTTCATATCGTTCGGTTCAGAAATCCCATTTATATTTTAGATATCTTCAATATTATTTTGTTTCTCATCGTCAAGGATATGAAGACCATTCAATGACATATGCATTACAATAAGGCATATCATTAAATAAATATAAAACTTCTTATTGAAAATAAGAAAATTATATCCTTCATCATCCATTTAAGAAACGGAAATAATACTCCTACTCAAATTCGGAACGTAGTCATACTTGTTCAAAACAAGTATTAGTCCACAAGGTAAAGTGACTTCATAAGTCCCTTATGGCTAATGTTGCAACTCTTGCTCCATTCCCATGCATAGGTTTAATTTACCTTATTTGAGTAGCTTTCTATTCTTTATTCCTTGCACATTTAAACAAATGTGAGATCCAATCCGGTATTATATACCCAAGAATCAAGAAGTCGAAAAGAAAATATCTATCATATAGATACTTGAAGTAGTAGCAATCATATTGCCCTTCTTCACCTTTTAGGCCTTCCTAATAAGCCTTGCAACTTTGCTTCCAATTACAATCTTATTGAAATGATAGCAAATTGCATCCTTTTGAGACACTTTGGGTTTAGCCTCTTCGGCTTTGACAACTTTTGTCCTAGGTTTAGCAACTTTTGCTTTACCTTCTTTTCCTTCCTTTATGAACCATTTTATTGTGTCAACCATTAACACAATTTGCGGATTGCTCCTTCTTTCATCATATGAATTAAGAGCCTTCACCACAACATATATCTTTTGCCTAGCATGCACTTGGAACATTTCTCCTTTTGCGTTATGCTAGAACAAAAGAATAGTTATCATGTGCTCAAGGTTCTTCATAAGAGCCTTTAAACATAGTGGCAAATACAAGGCAAGCAATATTGTCAGAATCATCAATATGTTTCTAATGTTGCTTCCTTATTTGCCCTTTGCAACATTTGCAATGGGTTCAGTAGGAATGGATTCGTCAAGAACGTACACATTATGTATTGTTCCTTTCGAACTTTGTCCTTCATAAGGACGAATCGCAATTATCATTATGTAATGCTATTTCTACAACAAAATATACAAATTATATGAACACATATCAATATCAACACATTCATCATCTAAGAGCAAATAATGTATTTTACAAATGCTCCCACTAAATCATACACCTTCCAATGCAAATAAGCATAATATGTATTTAATGGGCTAAGATCCAACTTTAATTTAATCTCAAGTACGCTATGGCGCACCGCTCAAGACTAAACTAATTAGGTAGAAAACATCAATCATATCGTATATGACTCTTAGGGCTAAGATCCAACTTTAATTTAATCTCAAGTACGCTATGGCGCACCGCTCAAGATTAAACTAATTAGGTAGAAAACATCAATCATATCGTATATGACTCTTAGGATCTTTTATGAGATTTATTTAAGACATCATATGTCTAAGCATATTTTAATCTCATCTTATGCCTTGGGTCCAAAACCATTTTGATAACCCAATTAAGTTCATCCATTTTAAACGTATAGGAACCACCATTTCCTCATCTTGCTCGCAAACGGAATAGAATCAAAGCACCTTGCTATGGCAAGCCCACCCAAAACTATCCGAATGGTCTCAAGTGTTCTAATCATGAATTGGCATAAAGAACTTAAAAGTTAAATGAAGGTTCTTTAAGGTAGATTATAAGCATATCAGCAAAGATAGTCATAATCATGCACCAGGTAAGTTCCCAGGAAGATAGGTGAGCCACAAGGACTACTTAAGTACCAACTCTTCCTTAGACAGGACTCTCCTAGACATGCACAATTAGAAATCAGCTCTGATTTGGCAACATAATCACTACCTTTTATAAACAATCAGTTTTCTTTTAAATTTCGCGTAATTATGACTTGTTTCCATAAACAATCATAAAATCCAAAATTTACAATGTCTAAATCTAAACATATTAGGAAACTTTGAATCAATGTTTCAACTAAACATCTAATAAAATTCTTAACACTTAAGAACAATTAATTCATGCATCGCAACAATTAATAAAAACACATTTGAATTAATTAAGCATGCATCATAAACAATGAATTAATCTAGCATAGCCCTATAAATTTTATTTCCAGAAATTTATAGCATCCAGATTAAGATATAAAACATCTCAGATTGCAAACACAATCACAGATTAGCAGAAAAATTAAACAAACTGATTCTGCCCAGATTTGGCTTATTATGTCGCGTGACATATTTAGCCAGTGGATAGTTATGTCGCGTGACATACTTAGCCAGATTACCAGATTTCCACATGTGGCCTACTATGTCGCACGACATAGGTAGCTAGTTCGCAGGATTTCCAGATTTCAATCAATTCAGATTACATGGAAATTAAATCATATAAAACAGCCCTTTTACAGATTTAATTCATCATAATTCGAAAACGATTTTCATATTGTTTCACATAAACAATCAAAATTCTATCGCATACAAAAACATGCAATAAGCATATAAACGATTTACATCTTAATTCTAGCATGTTAATTCAAACTTAATCATACGAACGGGGCTCTGATACCACTGTTGGGTTTTATGGATCCATGCGCAGCGGAATTAAGCATAAAATTAACACAAAACCCAAGCCCTAAGATCCGTTCTATACGATTAAATTGAATTCCTATGAGATAGAATTTACCAACCTTAATTGCTTTCCGGTCTTGAGCTATCGAACAATTTATTGGTGTGATTTTGAATCACAATCTTCGATCTTCAAAACCTTTTAAATCTTCATATTGATTTGAACAATAGAACTCTAGGCCTTGATCGTCGTACGAGCGAAGACCCTCTAGTAGTATCCACACGTTAGAATGAACCAAGAACAGTTCTTGTGAATTGCTAGATTCTTAAACCTATGGAAGAATATTGAGAAACCTTTTGGTGATTTTCTTTCTTGAAAATTCGGCTAGACCATTAGGGTTAACAGACCTCTCATATTTATACTACTTTAGTATGAATATGTTTCCTAATCGAATTAGGAGACCAGGCTGTCAAAACGCGTCTGGTGGCTAGTTATGTCGCGTGACATACTTAGCCAGTTGGCTAAGTATGTCGCGTGACAAACGTTGCCATATGCAGGAACTCTCAATCATTCTTCCTTTGGTTTAACCAATTCATTCTAGTTGTGTGTGACCCAATAGGATTATATTATGTTGGCAATGAGTTCGATCATATCGACTCTCATAAGACATAAGCGGACTCTAGCAAGCCATTATGTCTACCCAAATAATATAACGTAAGAGTTCACGTTTCCAATGGTACACTTCCATTTCTCCCTTTATCTCACGATGTTATATTGAACACAAGTCATGGTCCACGTCAACTTGTATTTGTTCAATGCTTTCTCGATCTTGAGTATAATGATAGTCCAATCATATTGGGGTGTGGCCACACTCTTTCATCATTATCACTCATCGAGGGGCCCAAGCAAAACATCTCTCTTCCGAGGAACAAATTCCATCTTGACTTATCATCCTTCCCATCATGAATCCAATCATGCCAAAGATAGTCTTTATAAATATCGTGTTAAGATATCGTTTGACTAAAATCAAACATGACTTTCATCATATGTAAGGTCATGATAATCTCAGGTCTAGGGACTAAATGAAGTGACCATATGAGATTTAATTATGACATTTGACCATGACATAAATCTCATACGGGTCAAGTCCAGTCACTTGTTCTCTAACAAGTACCCATAATTTCAATGTGCATCTCTATACATATAATCATCATATGATTATCCATTGACAATTATACTAATTATTCTCTTAATAATTAGGGACGGAGATTATTACAATAAATATGCAAACTATATAATAATCAAATAATAAACATAAACGATAAAGATGATACATAACGGTTTTCAGTTAAACATAACTAAAGCCTAGGGCATTACACCAACACCAATTGCACGTCTTTCCAGCCATCATCAGCAACATTGGTCTGCCTTTCTGGAAATCTCAATTTTTTTTAATCTCTCCTCTTGTTTGCTGTTGTTCAGACAGTTGTGCACACAACTCTGCTCACAACTAGTTATACATGTGATCATTATTCCCCGTTCATTCAGAAATTTGTAAGTATTGTTTTTCTTCCAAAGCTGAAACTCTGATCATATGTTCAAAAGGGTTTCTTCAGATATTTTCATGGATGTGCGCACACCTTTTGAAAATCTCTAAAGAAAAGGGGGAGAATAGGGAAAGTTGTCTCTCAGACTGTCATTCAAAGGAGGAGATGATCATCAATCAATGGGGAGATGTCTCTTAGATGATCAATCAATAGAGATACATGAGATGATCATCACGGAGAGATACGACAAGTTTAGGGGGAGATTGATAAAATGGTGAGCAATACGTTAAGGGGGAATTTGTCTTTCCTTATGGTAATTACAGGTATTGACCAGAACCACAAAAATAGGGGGAGATTGAAAGAGTATGTTTAGACTCTTGATATCTCTTATTTTTCCTATTCTGGTAAGATTTGAAATTAATAATCTTGTTTTGCAGTTTTTGTCCATAATCACAAAAATAGGGGGAGATTGAAAGAGTATAAATATACTCTTAAAATTTCGTTTTATTTTTGTAATTATGGTTGTTATATTGTACAAAAATAGATTAGAATAATTGTAAATAAAGTTTGACTAACATATTAACAGTTTATTTTTAGTTAGTATTTTGATTTATTTTAGGTATTCTATCAAGGAAGGATTGATTGAGAATATAAAGGTGGACTCCTAGCATTTCGGATATCAAGGAGTAATTGACTCCTTATCAAACAAGGAGTCAATGAGTTATAAAAAGAAGATATCACCTTCCTTTAGCTTTACCGATTTTAAAAGAGAGTTACACCAAGCAATAGAGAAAAATCCTTGGGTGTTTATGTTCTTGTATCTTGAAAGATCAGAGATTGTATTTTCAAGATTGTTTCGTGTTTAGTAGTTCTAGCCTTAGAACTCTTTTGATCATTTGTATTTTTTTTTTTCTTTCATTGTAAGTTTTATTACAACTTATTCTTAACAAGGTTGTGTTTTATGAAAGGTTTCCAGCAAGCATAGTCTTGCTGAAGTGTTTAATTCGTTGGTATTCCGCTGCGTTTAAATTCAATTATTTATTTTATTTTCTGGAAAATTATGTTATGTAAGTTGTGCTGATAGTTGTGTGCCCAACCAGGGGCGGATCTTAGTGAGGGGTGGGTAGGGCTCAAGCCCACCCCAGATTTTTAGAAAAAAAAATTTTTATTATACCCACACTAAAGTTGTGTCCACCTGTTCAACCCAGAAGTTGTTTCTTTATGAAAGCTACTTCTCCACTGCTACTACTCCCTCCCCTCTCTCTCTCTCTCTCTCTCTCTCTCTCTCTCTCTCTCTCTCTCTCTCTCTCTCTCTCACACACACACACACACACTTAATTTGGAACCTTAATGGTGGTGTTGTGGAGTTCAGTATGTGTCCGATTTTAATTTTTCATTTTGATCTCGACAATTTATATTTAAAAGATTTCACTAAAAAATTTAGAAATTTAGTTTTGTTCTTTCATCTCGTCCTTTAAATTTACCATGCATAGTCCGATTTATTCGGACAATAGTGCCTAAAATCCATGGTTCTGTAATCTAGGAGGTACATAATTTTCAGATTCATCAACTGCTCATATAATGTTTTAATTTGTAGAGTGACTAGTACTCAGATGCCCGTGCCAATGGCACGGGACGGTATACATGATGGTCATACGTAGAAAATATAAAGAACCCCCCACCTATACTAACTTTCTTCTTTCCTGCTCCCTCCTATCCCCACCCTACTTACTTTCCTCTTTTTCGCATTTGTAATTGGTGGTGAATTTTAGGAGTGGAAATGGTTTGGTTCAAACCGCGGTTTGGAGTCGAACCGAGGTAAATCGTGTGATTTGATTCGGTTATTAGAGATAAGTGGTTTAGCTCAGTTTGAGAAATTAACAAATCATGTGGTTCAACTCAGCTTGGGGTTTGACACTCCTAAACCGAACCGAGCCAAATCGAGCCGAACCGTTTAAGACCGAACCGCGGTTTGAAACCGTGAAACTGAACTATTAAACCGAACCGTGAAACCGAGCCGTGAACCGAACCATGGAACCGCAAGAATTATGTATTCTTTCCTGGCTTACCTTATGTTTACATTTAATTTTGTCCAATCTATGTACTGTGATTACATTGGTGTGCTCCTTATAAGGCAAGTCAATGTTATGTATTCTTTCTGTAGTCTGTAGTCAAACTTGATTTAACTTTTGGGTATCTCAAATCATGAATTCAAGTACTTAGTCATACTGTTCCATCCTTGATCAAGCTGCGAAAAATGGGTGGCCACTTGCATTGATTCTTAATCTTTAAGCTAGATTTAAATAGTAGAGTTTTCCTTGATAGCTCTAGTTTTTCTTGCACAATTTTAGTTGAAATATTGCTTGTGGAACTTATTTATATTCTAAGTACTCTCCCCACCGCCACCCTTCCCACCTTTTCTTCGCTGCCACCCTTCCCACCTTTTCCCCGCCGCCACCCTTCCCACCTTCTCACCTCCCTTCCACCGTCTCGCCGCACTACTTTCCCTTCCCAACACCCCTTCCCACTTCTTCTACCTTTGAATCACCTTGACGGTGACCATCGTTGCCGACCTCGCCAAAGCCTCCTTCAAGTTCGACTAAGTCTCTTTCTCGCTCTCTCCGTCTCTCTTTTCTTTCTCTTTTTCTCGCTTTCTCATCCTTACCCTCTCTGCCGCCACCCCTCCCATCGTCACCCCGCCACCATTCCACCGTTTCCCCACCACTCCTTTACCTTCCCAGCACCACATTTACTTTCTAAATATTTGTTTTTTGTGTTTGTGTGTGTAGATCCACCAGATCTGTATAGATCAGGTGTGTATGAATTTGGCTGTGTTCATTTGTATGTGTTGAATCTGGGTGTGTTTGTGTTTGTGAGTGTAGATCTAAATATTTGTTGTTGGTTGACGATTTAAATTTATGACTGATTACGTTGGAAGAGAGATTAAAAACTGGGATGTGGTTTGTGAAGGAGAGGAGTGGGGAAGTTTAAAAACAATTGGGGAGGAAGATAATTTTCAGCCGTCGGATCAATTTGCCAACTTTCAATCTCATCCTCTCTTTATGGGGGGCTAAGAGGCGGTTAAACCCTTCCTCTATTGATAGATGATTTCTTATTTGGGGAAAAATGTAGATTTTGAATTTATACGAACAAAATCCTAACCTTCCTAACCCCCGTCTGCTTAGATTATTTTAGTCGCACTAAAGTTGTATTGCATGTGAAAAAAATAGGCAAAAAAAAATTTCGGCCGTCTGATCAAGCCTACCCGGTTTAGAAATCCTGGATCCGCCCCTGTGCACAACTGTGCAGACGAGCCATCGCACAACTGGTTACAGTCCTAGCTACAAATCTTTCACAATAACATGTTAAAATAGAGAATATTAGAAAATGTTATTCCAAAATAGAGACCATTAGAGAAATGATGTCCCAAAATAAAAAAATTATTAAAAAAATATTGTCTTAAAAATATTTAAATAGGAACTATTAAAAATTAATGTCCCAAACAAATACTTTTAAAAGACATTTTTCTAGTAGTGGGTGGGTTTATTGTTGGCATCCAACATAAAATATTTAAATAATTAATTAAGTAACTAAAAATATGCACTAACAAAGCTCGGGGAGTACGTTGTCACATGACTTTGGAGGAAGTAGCATTGATAAAATGATGCTTCTTGTTATTAACAAGGCGGTGGCAGACAGTAGTTGACTGCAAATCAAGTTGTACTCTCCCACTACTAATTAAATAATGACACGATTATTATTTGATTTATACCATGCTTCTTTCCTTTTCCTTTAAGTAGGAAATTTCGTGAAATGTGGATTTAATTATACATTCAGTACAATAAACTGGTACCCTAGTGACCTAATCAGACTCTAACAAGAAAAAAAAGTACAAGTGGTATATTATGGGATTTTTACCAATAAGACCTTGAGATGGGATGAAATTTACCAATAAAAACAGACATTTTAAAAACTCACCAATAAAACCCTGCTAAAAATGTGAACAAAAATACCATTAACTGCAATGAAGCAAACATACTCATTTTGACAGCCGTTTTACACGTAACACAAAGAAGTTAGGACAGGAACCTTTATTTAGTGTATAATCGAAATCAAGAAAATCATAATTTCTAAATATTATATGTATACATAATGTCGCATTTTTCATTTTGATTTATCCCAAAATAAATGTTACATTTTCAAATAAAAAAAGTAATTTTATTATTGTAGAAGCTCGTCATTTTTTAAAATGTTGACGATTGCAATTTTTATTCAGTGGTGACGACAGACTTCTATATATTATGAGGGTAAGTTTGAATTATTGTGAACGACCCCCTATAGTCTATACCCATGATAACTACCACATGATCGTGATGGGTTACTTATTGATACATTATCTAGTAAAATATGTGTTTTTACTTATTTATATAGTATTATTTCTAATATAGTAAAACTTATCTAAATTATTTTTATTTAAAGATATTTCTAAAATACATAAATAACTTGCTGCACAAATAGCACATGCAATCACTGTGGAAATAAAAGTGACCTTACTGGGCATTCTCCCTTTATCACTCATCAACAACATGGCTTCATAGATTGGCAAGCTATTCAACGCCCCAAAACCAGCTATCAAAACTTGCACAAACATTTCCTCCAAAAAATTTTCCAATAAATATATTAATAAAACCCACCCGCGAGTATCGTGATTAGATTGAGAACTGCTGCAATTGTGAATGGCACGAACATTGGGGACGAAACCCCAAACTCAAAAGTTCCTTGATCATATCTCTTGATTTGTTCGGCATCTTGTACTTTGCTGGCCACATTCTTTGATCATTCCACCATTTCTTGAAATTACCTTGGAAATATATGTAGTCGAAGCAATCTTGTCCGTAGGCTCCTAGGATTAGGAAGATGTACAAGAAAAACCATGGATCTCTTATCTGCAAGTAAAATTATGATGGATTTAAAAGCAACTTATATACTACCACTAGCTAGTCTTATAAAAATAAACAACACGCTGAGAATAAAGTTTTTTTGGATTTTAAACTGTCTGTTTTACTATTAAAACTGACGATTTTGACAGGTTAAAATCCTCCGATTACTATGTTTTAACTACTAATATGTTTTTACTGTCGAACTAATAGTTTTAATATGTTTGAGATGATATCCAGTATAATAGTCCTCAACCAGTGATCCATATCGAAAGCCCAACTGTAGATTTTCAAAAATAATTCATAATAGGCCCAATAAATTTCATGGGCCTTAAAACATGGCCCAGAATCAGAATGGAAAACATTGGCTTACCTTGGAACCCCATTTGGTTTGATGTTCATAGTTGCATCCTCCAACATAACATGGTGTGCTAAACCTGAAATAATTTTACCCTTGATGGGATTTTCTACTTTATAATTTGGATCAAGTTCGGGGATCTCCGACGATTTCATCAACGAGGGCCCACCAAAGAAAGCCCGTCGATGAAAAAAACAGCCGCTTCCGACATAAGCTGGGCCTGAAAGCCCATTCATTCCCACCGGATTTGCTATATAGAGGCGTTGGTTTTCGCCTCCATAGAAAAAAAATCTTAATCTTAATTTATAAGACACTCCCAGATGTAAATCACATAATGAACCAAAGAAACTTACCTTAATTTTCTCAATCTCAGGAGATCCAACATAGTTAGATACAAAGAACACATCGGGGCTCCGATCCATTACATTATTTTCCCGACAAAAGGGTAACCAATGTTTTCCAAATTCAGCAGCCTCCATGAAAGCAAAGAGCGTAAGCTGAGAGCCACCGTCGTCGGAAACATACACCGAGATCTTTTCCGATGGATAATCATAAGCCATTAGTGATAAAGCCGTATTCACCACACCCATAGGTGGCTCCTTGTATGGATCTGCAGTACATATAAATACATCAATGGCAGGAAAATCACTTCTTTTCGAAACTCTGTCAAGATTTTCCGGGAATACTTGCTGGAGGAGGGGGTGCATGCGGCACGCTGTGGTGGTGACCCACATGAAGGCTAGGGAAAGATCAGCTATGAACATGGAAGTGGAAAGGGAAAGGGAAAGAAAAGTGTTGGAATGGAGGATTTTGTTTGCATGGTGATAGAGAAGAGCTAAGATAGCAGTGGAGTAGAGTAATGCAAATATGCGGTTTAATCTGCTTCCCAATCCGAACCCCTTAAAAGACTCGAACAATAATAAAAAAAAAAAAACTAAGAACCTGTGCTGAATAACATCAAAGCTAAATTCAAATTTCAGCAGCTTCCAAGCTAAAACCCAATGCTACATTGTCTATGGAAGAAAGGGGAAACTTGCTTCCATACCTCATTTTCTTAACGTCCAGACTCGAACAGATCAAGATCCTTCCAACCATGCCACAGAATTCCCTGCAACACATGATTTATTGAAAAATTAACAATGTGAATCTTGATAAACTAATGAGGGGGATGGTGGTGTCACAAGAATACTTACAGCCATGGATCGTCGCCCATGAGCATCATATCCCCTTCATCATCCGTAAACACAATTTCCCATTTATTTCGAGGGCAAAGCTCTCCTCTAATTTCAAACATTTCTTCAAGCTCATTTATAAGCTCATTGTACCCTTTTAATACAGTCAAGTCAACTGCTCGCCCAACAGCAATCCCTTGCATTTGAACCTGTCATGGTTTTCCATGCAATATTTAAACATTTCACTCAATTGAAATTTCCTCCTTTTCTTTTTTTTTTTGGGGGGGGGGACGAGAGGACACGGTACGTCCCCATACTTTATTAATATTGAAATAAAGAAATTGCAAACATGGTGGGGACATGAAAACCTCAACCACCAAAAAAGGGAAATACTCCCTCCGTCCCGCCGATCTTAGGAAATTTTCAAATGGCATGGAAATTAAGGAAATTGTAAATGTTGTGAGTGTAATAGTAAAATAGGAGAGAGAATGAGGGGAGGGAATAGTAAATTATAATGGTGTTGTGAGTATTAAAATAATGTAGGAGAGAGAATTTGTGGAGGGAATAGTGATAAAAACTTTCCATTTTGGGAATTCTTAAGATTGGTGGGACGCCCAAAATGGAAAGCTTTCTTAAGATCGACGGGACGGAGGGAGAACATCACAAGGGTTAAAGATTTTTAATTTTTGTCATGCTCAAAGATTTTTTTATTATTTTTTTTTCTCAAAATATCAACCTAGTTTGATTGGCTTAAAGATGTAAGAAAACCCAAGTTCATGAAGTGATTTAATCCTTAAAATGTTTGATTTTCAAGCATGAGCTCTTTGACCGGAATAGAGGGATATTACATTGCAGAAAGCACATTTACTAAGAAGGATGTTACTACTATACCTTAGTACGACTTCTGGTTGAGCAACTCTGCTTGCTTTGAACTTCCTTGGTGATATTTGCAACTGTGAATCCTGTTGTTCAATTCTTTGCAATCCTTTGACAAGTCAGATTTTCTTGAGTCCATTGGAGTCTGAATTGCCTCATTGCTCTGCTTTATTGGGTCCCTTGAATAATTGGGGAGATGAGTCCAAACAGAGGTGCCTTTTCAATCTTCAGCCTCGTCGGCATATGTATTCCATCAAAGAACATGACACTTATAGTTCATTATGTGGTTATTTCTTTTAATACATTCAATCCAAAATATCATTCACCTTATTATGTTGGACTAGGAAAAAATACAAACACCTAGAGCACACCACAACTTGAACTTCGTTGAGGCAAATATGCAAACACCTGAAATGCATTAAGAAATGGTCTTTCTTTTATTTCTTATAGATTACACAGTTACCATCCTTTAGACTGAGTAATTTTTTTTTTTTTGGAATACAAAGCAAACCAAAGTTTTTCATTTCATGAATAAAGTTCTAAGATGTAATCTGAGATTTGGAGTGGAGTAATACATTCCTTCAAACCCTTTATCTTGTGAATATCGGTCATGAGCTCGACAACCTAACATTTGGGGTGTATGGGGCAGTTGATGGCCAGAGTTACTGCAGTGAGGAGAGAACCTAACATTTGGGGTGTATGAGGCAAAGATGGTGACCATCGTTTGTTTGCCGGAGAAGACGATCGATTTGTTTACTGAAAAAGACGATCAGATCTGGTTGGTACTTCAAGCTCGGCAGCAGAGATGGTGATTTTTTGTCGCAGTTCTAAGAAGATTTGGATCGATCTGCTACAAATGGTCAACGTATGAAATAGTGCATAAAACGAGATTGCCGGAGAACAGGGGAGGAGAGGTCGGCGTTTGAATATGAGCTGATTATGAAGAAGTTGAATTGGTATGTGGTTTCTTGTGGGCACCAATTTTACCCACTTTTTATTTCTTTTCTTTTTACCTCTATACTCCCGAACCAAAGTATCTATTTTTTATTCTTATTTTATATAATATATTTAAAAATAATAATTTTTAGTTATTTTTAGGAGGAAAATTTGGCTTCAAAATAAATGTCTCTTTTGATTTAATAACAATCAAATTTCTATTTTATTCTTATATTATATTGAAACTTGTTTTACCTATTTAATAGGTTTATTGAAATAAATAAGAGTTGGTCTTATAAAAAACTAGTTTTTTCTTAAGATAAGGAAAAACGTGTTTTCCAAAGCAACGTTCAAAATAAACGGTGGCATTTTTGTAATTACTTGCAACCATGTTCAAAATAAACGGTGGCATTTTTGTAATTACTGGCAACATGATAAATGTCAGTGTTAATATTACAAATGACCAGTGATTTCATACTGGCATTTTATAAACATGAAATTGGCACTTTTTACACGGGCACTTTTATATACAATTTAACCCGACACTCTTCACACCGGCATTCAAAAATACATAGACTGGCATTTGAAAACACATTTACTGGCACTCAAAAATGCATATACTGGCACTCAAAAACACTGATAATTATTTTTGCTGATATTCAAAAAAACATGAACTGACATTCAAAAAAACATGAACTGGCATTCAAAATTACAAGAACTGGCATTCAAAAATACATTGACACTCAGTTACACACTTACTGGCACTCTATTATACACTAACGGGCACTCAATTATACACCAACGGGCACTTGATAATACACTAACGGGCACTTGATTATACACTAACGGGCACTCAATTATACACCAACGGGCACTTGATTATACACTAACGGGCACTCTATTATACACTAACGGGCACTTGATTAATCACCAACTGGCACTTGATTAATCGTTGAATTGAGGAACAAATTCATGTTTAGGGTTCACCGCAGACATGAGTAAAGACGTTAATGGAGTTTGCTGATGCAACAAATCCATGTGTGTATGTTCATACGGCGCAGCAACGAACAAATAAAATTTGAAAACCACAATACCAGCCTAATTAGTAGTAGTAATAATGGATCCAAAGCTCCTGTTATCGAATTTCAGAACATTTGCAATGGCCTTTGAGCGCTGATTGGAAAATTCGGCTAATTTCTGCGACTTGAGAAAGCTTTGCTGCTTTTCAATGAACGATTCTACCGTGATTAGGGCTACTTTGCCGGATAGAAGAGGCGAATCCGGATCTGGTAGTGTCAATTTCAGATGCCATTGTTGGAATTTTGACTGAGGAAGAAGGAGACGCCATTTTCGCTCCTCTCTGTGTTTGCGTTTAGTGAGAGAAAGTGAGAGAGAATGAGCGGCCCGTTATAAAAAACACGTTTTTTGTTAAGTTAACAAAAAACGTGTTTTTTATAAGTTTTTGGCAATAAATAATGTAAAAAAGATGGGAAATAAATAAATAAAAATGAAATTGATACTATTATCATTAATAAGTTGTAATAATAATTATATTCATAAAAATGAAATTGATACTTTTATCATTAAATTGATATAATATTTTGTATCCCAATTAAGGACAGTGTTCAATCTTTCTTCAAGTTGCTGCAAGCTATTAGTGATCTCACTAATCTTGAGAGTTGTAGCAGGAGTACTGAACCTAGAAGCAGTGCGATTGATGCTATAAAAAACACCAGAAAAAAACTTACGCAGCTTACTGTGGTGGCTTGATTCAGGTTCATCCACCACCTGGCAACCCCGAGCTTCAGAGCCGAAATCTCGACAAAGTCTTCAATGTCGTAAACCAGATTCTGAACATCACTCAACCATTCTTGAACAGATGGCTCTGTAAACTGTCTGTCTTCTGCGTCCCTCATCACCTCCTTAATTCTCGACAATATAGTTCCCCACTGCTTGAGCTTTTTATCAGTTCCACCGGTCCAGCAAGTGTCCGACTATGTGCCGGATGTGTATGAGTCAAGAGAGTCGAGAGATTCAAGACACACATTTAATCATTTACCAAACCCAAATTACCCTCAGCAAAAGCCACAATTTTCAACCACAGAGCAGCCAGGAGCAGATGAGAGCTAATCCTCAGGCTCCAAAAATAGTTCGTATGTACTCAGGCTCTTCATCACAGCCACTTGAATATGCACTTAAAGAAACCAGCCTGTTTCTTGAAGGCGGACAAGTTGTTGGGGGAAGAGTTGTGCATGGTGACAAGAGAGCCAGCACGTATGATCTTGTTGAGCCAATGCAGTTTCTTTTTGTTCGAGTCGTGAAAGCACGGGACCTACCCTCCAAAGATGTCACGGGGAGTCTTGACCCTTATGTCGAAGTGAGACTTGGAAACTATAAAGGAGTCACACGTCATTTTGAGAAAACTTCTAACCCCGAGTGGAATATAGTTTTCGCCTTCTCGAAAGAGAGAATACAGTCATCTGTGTTGGACCTTGTGGTTAAGGATAAGGATATAATGAAAGATGACTATGTTGGCTTTGTTCGTGTCGAACTTCATGATATACCGACGCAGCTCCCACCAGATAGTCCTTTGGCTCCGGAATGGTATCGGCCCGAGGACAGACAAGGGGAGAAAACAAAGGGAGAGCTTATGTTTGCAGTCTGGATAGGCACACAAGCTAATGAAACCTTTCCTGATGCTTGGCATTCAGATGCATCCATCACTGATAGCTCCGTCTCCTCCACATTTCTCCGGTCAAAAGTTTACCATTCTCCAAGATTATGGTACGTTCGTGTTAATGTGATCGAGGTCCAAGATTTGGTTATAGATGATAAAGCTCGTTTTCCAGATGTATTTGTAAAGGCGCTAATAGGTAACCAGGTTTCAGAACAAGACCTGTTCAAGCACGAACTTTGAATGAACTGTGGAATGAG
Source organism: Adenophora triphylla var. japonica (assembly GCA_022495995.1). Classification (NCBI taxonomy): domain Eukaryota; kingdom Viridiplantae; phylum Streptophyta; class Magnoliopsida; order Asterales; family Campanulaceae; genus Adenophora; species Adenophora triphylla. The sequence goes on along the minus strand of JAFEMH010003096.1, from coordinate 220,350 downwards.
GAATTCATGTTTGTTGCTGCAGAACCGTTTGAAGATCATCTGATCCTTTCTGTGGAAGATCGTGTGGGAAACAACAAAGATGAGATCTTCGAAAAAGTTATTATACCACTAAGCACCGTTGATCGCCATGCTGACGATCGTATTGTTCACTCCAAATGGTTTAACCTCCTTAAATCAAATGCTACCGAAGTGGAAGAGAAGAAGAAGAAAGATAAAGATAAGTTTTCTACGAAGATTCATCTCCGAGTCTGTCTTGACGGAGGGTACCATGTCCTTGATAAGTCAACTCTCTACAGCAGTGATCTCCGGCCAACAGCGAGGCAGCTTTGGAAGCCATCTATAGGTATCTTGAAGCTTGGGATTCTTAATGCTAATGGACTCCAGCCCATGAAAACCAGAGACGGAAGGGGAACAACTGATACTTATTGTGTAGCACAATATGGTCACAAATGGGTTCGGACTTGAACAATCATTGATAGTTTGAACCCTAAGTTTAATGAGCAGTACTTTTGGGAAGTTTACGACCCCTCTACGGTTCTTACAGTTGGGGTTCTTGATAACAGCCAGCTCGGTGAATCAGGTTCAAATAGTACCAGAGATGCGAGAATAGGAAAGGTTCGAATTCGAATCTCTACTTTAGAGACGGAGCGAGTTTAAACGCACACATATCCATTATTAGTCCTTCATCCTTCTGGTGTGAAGAAGATGGGCGAGCTGCATTTGGCCATACGTTTTCGGTGCACTTCTATGGTTAACATGATGTATACATACTCCGTCCCCTTTTACCTAAAATGCACTATGTGAGGCCGTTGACCGTGATGCAACACGATATGCTACGTCACCAAGCTGTCAATATAGTGTCTGCACGGTTATGTCGAGCTGAGCCACCTTTGAGGAAGTGGTTGAATACATGACTGACGCGGATTCCCATCTTTGGAGCATGAGGCAAAGCAAGGCGAACATTTTCCGTTTAATGTCGGTTTTTAACGGATTGTTTGCCATCTCAAAATGGTTCGGAGAAGTTTGCGTGTGGAGAAACCCTATTACGACAAAGCTAGTGCACGTGCTCTTTGTGATGCTTGTCTGCTTTCCGGAACTGATATTTCCAACCGTGTTTCTTTACATGTTTCTTATCGGAGTATGGAATTATAGATTTAGACCGAAATACCCTCCTCACATGAACACGAGGATTTCTTACGCCGATACTGTACTCCCGGATGAGATGAACGAGGAATTTGACACATTTACTACTACACGACATTCGGATGTGGTTCAGAATTGGTATGATCGGTTAAGGAGTGTGGCCGGTCGGATTCAGACAGTGGTGGGTGACATAGCCAGCCAAGGCGAGCGGGTTCAGGGGTTGCTGAGCTGGCGGGACTCGCGTGCCTTGGTTTTATTCATGTTGTTCTGTCTCATGGCTGCTTTGGTGTTGTATGCAACTCCGTTCCAGGTACTTATTGTCATGGCTGGGTTCTATGTAATGAGGCACCCGAGGTTTCGACATAAACATCCATCTGCACCACTCAATTTCTTCCGAAGACTTCCTGCAAGGACAGACGGTATCACCCCGTTTTTTGTCTATAATGTATGGTGTATAATCTTTACTTTGTGTACTGTGTGTCTTGTGCAAGTGTCTATATCGATTCTGGAAACAGTATATGTTAAGAACATTATTGTTAAGGACATTATTGAATTCCCTTGTGTTTATTCATTCCAGTAGACAGCTTATATACAAATGCCTATGCAAAGTCTAAGGCTATGATTTAGGATCCTAACAGATGCCCTATTCTATTATGGCAATATTACAATCAAATAAATATACACATGCCTATTATAATACAGCTAACATGATACTCGAAATATTGCCCATACTCCCCCTCAAGTTGGAGCGTGAAGGTCACAAATGCCCAACTTGCGAAGGAGATACTCGAACTGTTGCCGACCGAGAGCTTTTGTAAAGATATCTGCCAATTGTTGATGCGTACGAACATGAGTGAGATTAATATTCCGAGCCATGAGTTGTTCGCGAACATAATGACAATCGATCTCAATATGTTTTGTGCGCTCATGGAATACCGGATTAGAAGCAATATGTAAAGCCGCTTGATTGTCACAGAACAATCGCATCGGCTGTGTATGGAAGACACCCAAAGACGCAAGAAATGATTTCAACCAAGTTAGCTCACACGTGGCCACTGCCATGGCACGATATTCTGCTTCCGCTGAAGAGCGAGAAACAGTGGGTTGCTTCTTGGTTTTCCAAGAAATAGGGGAAGAACCAAGGGTGATAAAATAACCGGTAAGAGACCGACGTGTCAAAGGGCAACTAGCCCAGTCGGAATCACAAAAACCATATAACTGCAAGTCACTCTCAGAGCGGAGAAGAATGCCTTGGCCCGGAGAACTCTTGAGATAATGTAGAACACGAATAGCAGCAGCATAGTGTTCTTCCCGAGGTTCTTGCAAGAATTGAGATAAAATATGGACAGAGTAGCATATATCAGGTCGGGTGATAGTTAGATAAATTAATCTACCCACAATGCGTCGATATTGGGCAGGATCATCAAGAATTGGACCATCTGCAAGTGCAAGTCTGTGGTGTTGTTCCATAGGAAAAGCCACAGGCTTGCAGCCTAAAAGACCTGTTTCAGCAAGGATGTCCAGTGCATATTTTCGCTGGCACATATATAGACCGGAAGGGGAACGAGCAAACTCAATCCCGAGGAAATACTTCAACGGGCCAAGATCCTTAATTTGAAAACATGATCCCAAATATTGCTTCAACCGAGTACATGCTTCAGAAGAATTACTGGCTAGTACGATATCATCGACATATACCAAGAGAGACAAAAATATATCACCTTTGCGATAAGTAAACAGAGTATGGTCTGCATGTGATTGTATGAACCCAAAGGACCGAAGTGCCGTAGCTAATTTTGCGAACCAGTTCCTTGGAGATTGTCGTAAACCGTACAGGGATTTACGGAGACGACAAACCTTGCCAGAGGCAGAAGCACTAGAAAAACCTGGAGGAAGGCGCATGTATACCTCCTCATGCAAATCACCATATAAAAAAGCGTTGTTGACATCGAGTTGGTGAAGATCCCAGCCTTTAGCAACTGCAACAGATAAAAAAGTACGAACACTCACTAATTTGGCTACTGGTGCAAACGTCTCGTTATAATCCACACCTTCGGTCTGATTATTGCCACACACGACAAGGCGAGCCTTTAGGCGCTCCACGGAACCATCTGCATTATATTTCACCTTGTATACCCATTTATTACTAATTGCTCGCTTGCCTGGCGGAAGATCTGTGATTTCCCAAGTAGCATTTCGCTCCAATGCATCGATTTCTAGCTTCATAGCGGATCGCCAACCTGGTGATTTCACAGCCTGATTGTACGATTGAGGCTCCACGTGAGATGTTAGTGAAGCGACGAATTTTCTATGGACATTAGAAAATTTAGAACATGTGACATAATGTGCTATAGGATACGGCATACCTGAGGATACCTTTTGGAGGGTAGAAGCTGATGGGCTACCTGACCAAGCCGTGTGACATATGTAATCTTGAAGACGTGAAGGTATTCGACGATCTCGGTGGCCACGACCCAACAATTCCTGTTCTGCATCGTGAAGAGATGGAGCAGATGCTACAGTTTCTGTGAGGACCCCGACCCGAAACTTACACGTGTCCCGAGTTGGAGCGTCCTCAAACTTACCCAAATATCCTAAACTTTTAAAAACTTTGATTTAACTTTCAAACGCTACACCATTTACATACCCATTTCAACAATAACTCTACTCCTTTCTACGCTGGGGGAAGAGTTGACCAACTCCGAAAGTAATAAATGATTTACAAAAAGATGTTGAATATAAAATAAGATTAAAGTTTATAAATACAAACCCTTTAAAAGAATTATATCAATACACAATTTCTACGCCAACCTATACGTACCCCGACAACCCAAAATACCACATCCAACTCCTTTCCGCCCTTACTTGGCCGGTCCACCTGTCTCGGGATCTAAAACAGTAAAGGGAGAGGGGTGAGAATAAATCTCAATGAGCTATTATGATATGCAGCAAGATGCCAAACAAGGTGCAACACATAGCATGGTAGCACAAAACACTTTATAAAAGCGGTAAACACCTTACGTTACCTCATTTTACCTTTTTCCCGTCTGAACAATAAGTCGTACAACGTGGGAGTAAAACTCCACTCTTTGGTGAATTGCCTCCAGCACATTCACCTCTTATAGGACTCATACCCCAGACCATCCATATAAGAAAGGATCCCTATATTAGAGTATCCCAAAAATAATATCGTCCCTCCTTACAACGGTCGCCACACGTCTGTAAAGCTTTTTGGGTCAATACAGTCGTTAGCACAGCCCCACCCCGTGGCCACAGAGTGGGGAAGGGTCACCGGTATGATGTACCTTCAATCACTTATTGAACAAATCAATAATTGATTGGCATCCATCATACCCACCCGAACATAACACGCTCAAGCACATGATAGTTACTTGAGATAATCCACAAAACGGGATAATAATATAACAATACCAAATAATCCACAAAGGGGATAAACACCATGGCAACATGGTAAAATATACTCATGTTCAACCAACATCATAATGCAACATTTAAGTAATACACTATGCATAGTATCATCAACAAATATGAATGATAACAAATAAATCCACAATGGAATAACCATACAACTACATAGTAAACATATCCACACATTGGGATAACATAACAACTTGTCAAATATTCCACACTTGGGGAGCCACATAACTCTTGCCAAATAATCCACAAAGGGGATAAACAATATAGTCACATGGTAAAATAGAATATCTGGAAATGATCATTTCATATTTAGTTTATAAAACCAATTCCATTTGAGAGACCACCTAAAAATACTCAATTTGGACTCTTGAACCATCCAATTTCGAGTCCGTATGAATTAACTATGATTTATTCAATTTCCACTCAACTTCTAACGTACAATACTACCTGCTGTAACCAATTCAGATTTTTGGGACCTAAGGATAACTTCTTTAGCTATGAAACCATCACATTCAGAAAGTACTCAGAAAAACACCCAATTTAGACCCAAGAACCATCCAATTCCGATTTAATATGATTAAGTTATGACCATCACAAGATTGCTAAACGAAGTGCAGTTCGAAGCCGAAGTTAGGATTTCTGGGGTCTTGGGCGACCGCCCAAACCTCTTGGGCGACCGCCCAAGAGGGTTTTCAAGGAAATGTGAGTTTACGCCGGCATGGGCGGCCGCTCAGCCCCCTGGGCGACCGCCCAAGCCTCCTGCCAGCCCAAACTTAGGTTTTTAACCCCTTTAACCCTAGTTCTTCCTTCCCCCTACCATTGATTATTCAAGAACACCCAAGAACACCTTCATTTCACCAAATCCCAAACAAACATGTAAACTCCAAAACCAAGTAATATAGATTTAGATTTCTCACCACAAGAATTCCAACCCATCTCATTAACATATTTCAAGTTAAACTCTCTAATCCAACCAAACACATTTCCTTATACCCTTGATCAACTACTATGAACCAAGACATCATTCTCTAACATTAACCCATTTTCCCAAGCTCCAAGAAGGTTTCCAAGGTATCAAACAACCATTATAAAACAATCACAACATCAAATCATTCATGAGCATACAAAGAAGGGAAGTCATAATAACTCACCTTAGGATTTTAGGATGAAAAGATGATCTTCAAAGCTTCGATTGATTCCGCAAGTTTATCCAACTCCAAAACTACTCTTAGACTTGATTTTTGATGAAGAATGGCTTAGCTTCAATAAAAGGGTTTGAGAGCTTCCATGGCTTTTGAATGAAGAGGAGGTATGAAGAAAAATGAAGAAGGAGGAAGAAGAGTGAGGAGTATGAGGGAGAGGGGAGGGGCCGGTCAAGGAGGGAGTGTGGGGGAGGCACTTGTCAAGCCTAGGAAGGAGTAAGGCTAATTGGCCCCCACCAAAATTAATCCTAAGGCTTTCACTCTTTTCATTAAAATTAATCATTTATCCAAATAATTCATCCTACCCATTTACCTCCTTGCACTATTTATCATTTTTCCATTTTTTATTATTTCCCCAAATTTCTTTATTTAATATCCAATAAATTCTCAAAAGATTCTAATCTTACTACTCACCCAATTTATCTTACTTTAAGAATTTAAAGACATAATTGAACACATAAGTCAACATAAATATTTGAAGCATATAATATAATATTTAAAATTAGTGCCTAGGGTTGGGGTCGTTACACTCACTCCCCCTTAAAGAAAATTCGTCCCGAATTTGACTGTCACTTACCCTAAGGTTCAAATAGCAAGGGTTAACTTTCACACATTCTAACTTAACAATTTCAATTAGACTTCTCAAGGGCAGGATTCTACTATACATTTTCACAACTTAAATACTCTAAGACTTCAATTCCCAATCAGTCTCATCAATGCTATGATTCTTTCCAAGATTCAAATTTCCTTAATAATGTGATATAACAACTCAATACGCCAAGAATACCATACCATTATCGCTAACTCGAACTTTCACGACCTCAAAGAAGTATTTTAAATGAAAAGTATTACACCTTATGTTTCCCAATACATTACGATATTACATTTAAAACTTCAATTACTCTATAAGCTGCTCCAAGTCAGTCTATAAGCAAAATCACCAACCCTTTCTAAAACTTCAAATGGATCAACAAATTTTGGCGCCAATCTACCTTAGGCCTTGCTTCTCTAATCTCAACCCACCAAATTAGAGATCGATATTTTCTTCCCTAACAACGCCTCATACGGTTTTATCTCAAAGTTAGAATAATAACTGCTATCATACGCATCCAACCACTGGTAATCATACGACCTATCGACTACCAAAGTCCATTGTACATGCCCGTAGCATATCCTCAACAATACGTAATGATTCCTCAATTTTCACAAGGTTAAACTCAATAACATTCCTACATTCCAAAAGGACTTTCACAAATGAGGTCTATCCAATCCATTTAATACTAGGGGTTTATACAACTAAACGATCCCCTAACATATATGAGAACTTCATCAATAAACCTCTCATCAGGCTATATAAATAACGAGGAGAAATACAATTCAACTTTCTATTATCACCATTCAATATTACAATTATATTCAGGACTAGTGACAATTCAATATTCAAATTGAATGGTTGGCCGCCCACAACGGAGCCGATCCAACTCCAAAACAAAACCGAGTCTATTGTGACCGACACAATAATAACCCCACATTTATCAAATCATTTCTTGGACCAACACTTGAATACAGTTAATCATTATAGGGAAACTAGATTGCCTTTTTACTTGCTTCTGTACGAACCATAACTTTAAAATAACATGTCTTTCGAAATTTTACAACATCTTTCAGAATTCTAAATGATAATATAAGAAGAGATCCAAAGAGACCCGAATGGTTTACTTCTTTAAAACCGGCCCATACCAGTTTTAATTAACTAAACCACTCAGAAATTTCAAAGGATTGATAAGCTACCAAAAATAACTCGAGTGATTTAATTATCTACAACCGTCCCATACCAGTTGTAGATAGTTAAATTACTCACAGATTTTAATGTACACAAAAACGGTTCACCGACCTTATTAAATTAATTATCCCCGAAGGGTACAAATGCGCACACCGAAGTTCAACACACACTTTCAATTGTTAAACACAATTAAACAATACCAACATAATATTCTTGTTTGGCCTCTATTTATATTATAGCCACCACTTATAATATTTATACTTAGTTAATTTCTCTATAAGAAAACACAATCTTGCCATACTATTTCTATTTTCGATAAATAACACTAAACAATCATTAAGCTTATAAACTAGGTAAATCATCCTCAATTCGATAATTCCTCAAGTTGTATATTCAACACTTTTACTTAATTTGAATCATCTATTCCCTACCTTTAATATTGGTATTGTACTTAGCAACAACATATTGTAAAACATCTAGTTCCCAATCAAATACCAAAATTTCTAAATCAGAGAATATAATTGGAACTCACATAGATCAATCATTCCCGAATTTCAATTAAACATTACAGTATAATCTAACTTAACTCTCAATAACCATCAACAAACTCAAAATCCGTACAACGTTAATATCTTTCAAGCATCACACAAATCCCTCATATGATTCACGTAACTAAGTCGAACTATAGTATATAACCATCCTAAAGTATCTGTCTCCCAATAAGATTCATCCTCATTTTCTCAACTAATGATAATCAATTCTCAAAACGAACCCTATACCTATTTCACCAATTTCTGAAGTTGACCCTATAAGTCACCAATAACTACGTCTATTATACTTCTTCACATTTACCCTTTTTACCTCTCCATGGCTAGTACACAATCCATAAATCAAAACGGTCATACTAGATATAAATGTTGTCTTAAGTATATCCTTAAAGCAATTTTCCACTGAAATTGTAACACTCCGAAAATTCAACTAATAACCATTGAGTATCCTACTAGTTTCTAAAATCATTCATACAAATCGTCAACAAGTGCTAACGAATACTTATTCTTCACAGTTACCTATTTAAGATTTCTATAACCCTTTGATTAACCACCAAGTATCATCTTTTCTAAATATAGTACCTTATAGCAACTCAAAATCTCAACATCCTGGTATGATATCTGATGAAAACCTAATTTGAAACTCACACCGAAAACACCACTTAGTCAACTGATAGCACACAAGGTAAAGATATATTAATTCCATAAGATCTCGTACTCGCGATATTTATAACTCATATAATCCCACTTAGACTATCACTTTCAATACTAGTCTCATATATCTAATCTCCCCACTAGACACCAATGTAAGAATACTCACGCAAGTTACACAACCATAAATCACTCTTAATTAGACCATATACCTATCCTCAACTAAGAGTTCACAAATTCATTTACTACCGTACATGAGATAACTCAAGGTTCCTTTAAATCAAAGATAACACACAACCCAAATAATCTTCACATTCCTTAGGCCATACTTCCGACATTTATGCATATATGATAAAATAGCAAATAATGACTCATCCGCCTCTACCACACACGGAGGCAAATCAAACATAGATAAGGAGACTCGCTTCTTGCGACAGTCCTCCTCAACACAACAACTACTCAAATAATTCAGGTTAACATAACGATGATTCACGGATAGGTAACTTGCCCAAATCCACCGGCAATACATGCCCACTTAATCACAATTACCAAGATAATTAAGGATGATTCGAGGTACGACCCCATCGGAGTAGAACCTCCAACACATAAGGCAACTCTTAGGCCACTTATGCAAATAAAAGATGAAATGTAATGCCACGTGAGAACGAATGAACAGGGATTTATAGAAGTATGAACCCTAACTCCTGAGACAGGTAAAATACCTCAAATGATGGTGGAGGAATCTATCTTTCCATAACTCACCTTTCCTTGATTCCTTTGGTTGGTCATTATCCTTTTCTGTTATATAACAATTTCCTGCATTAAATCCTCGACGTCAGTTATCACACACTCTCACTCAGCTAGACTCTACCCGAGAACTCTAACCGAGCTCTGATACCAACTGTGAGGACCCCGACCCGAAACTTACACGTGTCCCGAGTTGGAGCGTCCTCAAACTTACCCAAATATCCTAAACTTTTAAAAACTTTGATTTAACTTTCAAACGCTACACCATTTACATACCCATTTCAACAATAACTCTACTCCTTTCTACGCTGGGGGAAGAGTTGACCAACTCCGAAAGTAATAAATGATTTACAAAAAGATGTTGAATATAAAATAAGATTAAAGTTTATAAATACAAACCCTTTAAAAGAATTATATCAATACACAATTTCTACGCCAACCTATACGTACCCCGACAACCCAAAATACCACATCCAACTCCTTTCCGCCCTTACTTGGCCGGTCCACCTGTCTCGGGATCTAAAACAAGAAGGGAGAGGGGTGAGAATAAATCTCAATGAGCTATTATGATATGCAAAGAAGATGCCAAACAAGGTGCAACACATAGCATGGTAGCACAAAACACTTTATAAAAGCGGTAAACACCTTACGTTACCTCATTTTACCTTTTTCCCGTCTGAACAATAAGTCGTACAACGTGGGAGTAAAACTCCACTCTTTGGTGAATTGCCTCCAAAGACATTCACCTCTTATAGGACTCATACCCCAGACCATCCATATAAGAAAGGATCCCTATATTAGAGTATCCCAAAAATAATATCGTCCCTCCTTACAACGGTCGCCACACGTCTGTAAAGCTTTTTGGGTCAATACAGTCGTTAGCACAGCCCCACCCCGTGGCCACAGAGTGGGAAGGGTCACCGGTATGATGTACCTTCAATCACTTATTGAACAAATCAATAATTGATTGGCATCCATCATACCCACCCGAACATAACACGCTCAAGCACATGATAGTTACTTGAGATAATCCACAAAACGGGATAATAATATAACAATACCAAATAATCCACAAAGGGGATAAACACCATGGCAACATGGTAAAATATACTCATGTTCAACCAACATCATAATGCAACATTTAAGTAATACACTATGCATAGTATCATCAACAAATATGAATGATAACAAATAAATCCACAATGGAATAACCATACAACTACATAGTAAACATATCCACACATTGGGATAACATAACAACTTGTCAAATATTCCACACTTGGGGAGCCACATAACTCTTGCCAAATAATCCACAAAGGGGATAAACAATATAGTCACATGGTAAAATAGAATATCTGGAAATGATCATTTCATATTTAGTTTATAAAACCAATTCCATTTGAGAGACCACCTAAAAATACTCAATTTGGACTCTTGAACCATCCAATTTCGAGTCCGTATGAATTAACTATGATTTATTCAATTTCCACTCAACTTCTAACGTACAATACTACCTGCTGTAACCAATTCAGATTTTTGGGACCTAAGGATAACTTCTTTAGCTATGAAACCATCACATTCAGAAAGTACTCAGAAAAACACCCAATTTAGACCCAAGAACCATCCAATTCCGATTTAATATGATTAAGTTATGACCATCACAAGATTGCTAAACGAATTCCTGCCTCGTAACCGAAGTTAGGATTTCTGGGGTCTTGGGCGACCGCCCAAACCTCTTGGGCGACCGCCCAAGAGGGTTTTCAAGGAAATGTGAGTTTACGCCGGCATGGGCGGCCGCTCGGCCCCCTGGCGACCGCCCAAGCCTCCCGCCAGCCCAAACTTAGGTTTTTAACCCCTTTAACCCTAGTTCTTCCTTCCCCTACCATTGATTATTCAAGAACACCCAAGAACACCTTCATTTCACCAAATCCCAAACAAACATGTAAACTCCAAAACCAAGTAATATAGATTTAGATTTCTCACCACAAGAATTCCAACCCATCTCATTAACATATTTCAAGTTAAACTCTCTAATCCAACCAAACACATTTCCTTATACCCTTGATCAACTACTATGAACCAAGACATCATTCTCTAACATTAACCCATTTTCCCAAGCTCCAAGAAGGTTTCCAAGGTATCAAACAACCATTATAAAACAATCACAACATCAAATCATTCATGAGCATACAAAGAAGGGAAGTCATAATAACTCACCTTAGGATTTTAGGATGAAAAGATGATCTTCAAAGCTTGATTGATTCCGCAAGTTTATCCAACTCCAAAACTACTCTTAGACTTGATTTTTGATGAAGAATGGCTTAGCTTCAATAAAAGGGTTTGAGAGCTTCCATGGCTTTTGAATGAAGAGGAGGTATGAAGAAAAATGAAGAAGGAGGAAGAAGAGTGAGGAGTATGAGGGAGAGGGGAGGGGCCGGTCAAGGAGGGAGTGTGGGGGAGGCACTTGTCAAGCCTAGGAAGGAGTAAGACTAATTGGCCCCCCACCAAAATTAATCCTAAGGCTTTCACTCTTTTTCATTAAAATTAATCATTTATCCAAATAATTCATCCTACCCATTTACCTCCTTGCACTATTTATCATTTTTCCATTTTTTATTATTTCCCCAAATTTCTTTATTTAATATCCAATAAATTCTCAAAAAATTCTAATCTTACTACTCACCCAATTTATCTTACTTTAAGAATTTAAAGACATAATTGAACACATAAGTCAACATAAATATTTGAAGCATATAATATAATATTTAAAATTAGTGCCTAGGGTTGGGGTCGTTACAGTTTCCCCCCCAACTCCCCCTGTGTTAGGCGAGGTAGTATGTTGTTAATTTGGGCCAGAACAGGTGATCGAACATCGGATCGAACATTTTCTTGGCTGGTATTATAACATCATCATCAAGAAAAATGTCCGAAGAAATTGGGGAGGGATGTGCAAGTATGTTTTCTGCAAATGGAAAAGTATTTTCTCGAAAAACAACATCCCTTGAGACAAATATCTTCTTACTCTCTAAATCATAAACTCGCCACCCTTTTTGTCCATGTGGATACCCCAAAAATACACATTTACGACTTCGAGCATCAAATTTATCACTGGTCTTTTGGTGGACAAAACACAAAGACCCAAAAACACGGAGGTGAGAATAAACGGGAGGGGAACCAAACAACATTTCATGTGGAGACTTGTTACTTAAAATTTTGCTTGGTGTTCTATTAATTAAGTGTGCAGCAGTCAACACACACTCACCCCAAAATTCAATAGGCAAACTAGCCTGAAATCGAAGAGCTCGAGCAACCTCAAGAATATGCCGATGTTTACGCTCAACACGACCATTTTGTTGTGGTGTGCCAATACAACTACTATGTATCAAAATACCATTCTCTTTGTAAAACTTAGGCACAGCTCCAGCAATAAATTCTAAACCATTGTCACTGCGAACCAATTTCACAGTTTTTCCAAATTGAGTTTTGACCATTAAACAAAAATCACGCAACAAATGTTTGGTTTCACCCTTATCAATCATAAGATAGATCCAAACAGCACGACTATAATCATCAACTATGGTCAAAAAATAATGAGCACCAGTAAAAGAGGCTCTACGATATGGACCCCAAATATCGCAATGTATAAGATCAAATCTTTCAATAGCATGACTATCACTTATGGGAAAAGAATCACGTGTCTGTTTTGCACGAAGACAAACATCACAAGATTTATTATTACCAACATTCTTAACTACTATGCCAGGAATATGAGATAATGGCTGACTTGAAGGATGACCAAGCCGTTGATGCCACAAACTAGAATTTTCTCCTTCTTTAACCACAGAAGTTGCTGTCAATGTCACAGGCTTGAAGAAGAAGAGCCCATCTCGCATCTCACCCACTCCAATCGGAGTCCTCAAATTGCGGTCCTGTATTACACACAGGTTATCAGTAAATGTCAAGAAGCATCCAGAGTCACGAATAAGTTGCCCAACAGAAATCAAACTACATGATAGGTGAGGCACATATAGTACTTGTTCAAGAACTAAACCAGAAGGAAATACCACTCGGCCTTGTTTGGTAGCAGATGTGTGTGTGCCATTGGGCAACCCCACGGGGGATGGTGAAATATCAACAACATTTATAAGAAACGTGAGATTCCCAGTCATATGATGAGATGCACCGCTATCAAGCAGCCACATATTAGAAAGACTATTGGTTTTATTCTTACCAGAAAGCCTGTCAGTGCTAGGAGATGCTTCAAGAAACGTCATGAGGCGTTGTACCATATCCGAGGATAGACCGGGAATGATAGGCGCACTCTATTACCATCTCGTTGTTGCTTCTTGAACTCTGGTGCATCGAATGCACATCAACCGTGGCTGCATTAGGCGATACTCCAATAGGCTGGCGATTGTCTTGCACACGATCTCCACGACCTTGGCTCACTGCCACGACCACGTCCACGCCCGATCCTTGAGGAAACCCAATTCTCTCATAGCATCTCTCGAACACATGTCCAAGCTTAACACAATATGTGCAAGAAGGTCGAACATAATCACTGCCTCTACCACGACCTTGAGAGTTCGAACCACCAAAAGTTCCACGACCGGCAGGCTATGCAAAGCCTACTGCCTCACGAACAACTTCTTGAGATCGAACAATCGAGCGCTGCCTCTCTTCACGACTCACCGTAGCGAACACCTTCTTCAATGTTGGTACAGGATCCATGTTATAAATCTGCGAGCGAATATGATGATATAGTGCATCATCTAATCCCTGCAAAAATTGATCAACCCGCTCTTCTTCACGCTGAGTTGTTAACTTCTGAGAAGACCCACATGTACATCCACATGTACAATGGGGAATTGGCACCAAAATATTTAGTTCATCCCACAAACCCTTCAATTTCGTATAATAAGCAAGAATAGACATACCTGTTGCTTAGTAGATGCAAGGTCAGTGCGTATTTGATGAATACGAGGGGCATTACCAATGGAAAAACGCTCAAACAAGTCATCCCACAATTCTTTAGCAGACTCACAATAAGAAACACTAGCTTGAATAGAATTGTCTAAAGTATTAAAAAGCCAAGATTTTACCAATGAAGTACATGTTTTCCAAGCAGCTAATTCATCTGCTTCAGTCGAATTAGGTTTAGAGTGAGTACCATCAATAAACCCAATTTTACTTTTGGCTTGAAGACCATCTTTTACAGCATTAGACCAAATATCATAATTGTCACCATTAAGGAGATAAGTAGTGATTTTCACACCTGGTTGTTCGGAAGGATGAATATAATAGATCGACGACGGATCGTTGAGCAATGGAATCTTCTTTCCATCGGACATGATAACTGACTGTGGGAAGACGCCAAATAAAGGAGAGGACACGGAAATAAAAGAGAGGACACGGAACTGGACAAAAGACTTCTTCAGCGAACAAGAAAAGAGAAGAAGAAAATGAGATTACTGACTAGCGGAACCGTGATTAGGAAGGCTCTGATACCATGTTAAGAACATTATTGTTAAGGACATTATTGAATTCCCTTGTGTTTATTCATTCCAGTAGACAGCTTATATACAAATGCCTATGCAAAGTCTAAGGCTATGATTTAGGATCCTAACAGATGCCCTATTCTATTATGGCAATATTACAATCAAATAAATATACACATGCCTATTATAATACAGCTAACATGATACTCGAAATATTGCCCATAGTATATTTGTGCATATATATGTGAATCAAATTTCGGTGTGGTATTTGGTGTGTGTGCCAATCTATTTCTCGTGCTTTGTTTTGTACTTTTCGGTTAACTCACTCCTTTTTTTTGTGTGTGTGTGTGTGTGTGTGTAATCTGTATAAGAATCTGAGCAGCCATGTATTCATAGATCAGCATATTTCTTCTGTTTCAAAAGGAGCAGCCATGGAGTCAAAAAATGTTAACAATACTGCAGAACAATAAAACATAAGGCATCTGTGTGTGTGTGTGTGTGTGTTGCCATTGATTGATAGAGAGAGAAGGGAAGGAAAGGAAAGGAAAGGAAGGCGGCAAACCAAAAATGTAATGTATGCACAACCTAAAGTAGAGAAGAGGACGAAAGGGGAGGCAGAGCCGAGGGAGGGGTTGAAAACAAAATGCAAATAAAATAAAATAAAAATAAGAAACGTATTTCTAGTATAATAAATAATAATCATAAGTGGAGTATTAATGATGGCCCATCCGTTGTCGTGGTGGGGATGAGGGGGAGGAGGAGGAACAAACGGGGAAACTACCCGATTTTTCTATAATTTATTTAATGCCCATTCAACCCTCCCAAAATGTGTATTTATACAATACATCACATGAGAATTCAATTTGGGTTCAAGTGTCAGCGAGTGAAAACCACTTCAATTTTAGTATAAATTTTGGTTTACATGGTAAATACTGAAATTACTAGTTATGCGTGGTCCTGCTCCATGTCCAGAGGTGGGGAAGTCGCGATCGATTCACGCATCCATTACCCAATTAGCACTTCAATTCTAATTCAATTTTAATTAAGATTTTAATTATTGATACAACTCATCACTAGATCGATGTCACATCTTTTAGAGGAAGTATAGGCAAATAAAATTATGCATAAGTGTTTATTATCGTTTGAGTTTGTGCATGCTTTAAGCGTGTGGTAGTGGGTAGGTAGGTGGGTGGTAGGAGATGCATAAAAGAAGATTAAGAACAATAGAGAGAAGAAGAACTGACTGGAAGGAAGAATATTAAGAACAGGGAGAAGAGTCAGAGAGAGACACAGAGACACGGCAAGAAGGAAAGAGAGAAAACCCACGTTAGTGGTATCTTTGTTTTTGATATTTTTATAATGAAACAAGGTATACAATCAGTAATTCTAGGTGGATGATATTTTCCTTATTCTATCCTAATCACAATACTATATTAAAGGGACTAATTTACTGGTGAATATATACAAGATATACACAAACGAATATGCAAGATATGTTATGTTTATTCCTCAAGTTGCCTATTATGAAGGAGAGTCAGAACCCGTTACTTGAGGTGCACCAATATTGCTTTCAGGACCCCCCCTCAAGCGAATCGGAGTGGAGCGGAGCTGAAGCTTGGAGGATATTACAAAAAATTTGGTCTTGTATCACATGGAGTCAAAAAACGCCGGTGAGAGTGTCTATATTGTTCGTGTTCGTGGAAGCTCTTATATCACATGGAGTCGAAAAATGTTAACAATGCTGGATTTCAGATCAAAAGAACCTAATTCTTGAACGCCTTCGATTCTTGTCCAGAAGATCTTGACTGCCCTTTCCACTGTTATTTCTGGTCTATTTGCTGAAGTGGTTTAGGAGATGATCAAACTTTGAGCATAAAATGAAGTTTAATTCCTGCAGTTTGATTTCAGACAGCTTCATAAACACATTTGTCTTTAAACTCTGCACCAGCAGTATGGTTTCACGTTACAGCAAATAGATCCCGTGTGATTTTAGACAGATTTTGATTATCAATACCGCAGAATCCTTCGTATTGCAGTAAGCTAAACATTTCATTTCCTTCTCTTGCGAATAGATCCAGTGTGATATACATAAGCCATTTCGGCTACCTCAATAAATCCCAGTCTTAATGAAGAAATATAGTTCAGTTGATGGATATAATCTGTTCTTTCTGGTAACAAAATGGTGCAATGCAAAGAAAAATAAAACATAAGGCATCTCAAATGAATACTGTTTATTGCTGATTTAGAACAAAATCTTCATCATATAATACTTCTGACAGAATTACATTTCATAGATGAGTGGAATCATATAAGCCACATCAAAGTCACTACGAACCCAAAACGTTCCATTTTCCGTACAGGAAATGGTCAAGTTAACCACATTCTACTATAGTATATGAGCGTATTTACCTTTACCATTCGCTCAAAGTGCTTCATATGCCTCAACTACATTTCTGGGGAATCAATAATCACATTTGCTATTCTGCAGTAGAGATCTTACGTAAAGTTCAGGAAAGAAGAATGATCGTGAAATGGCAATAAATATGTGCATGAGAATCTAGTAACTTACCAATTAAGAACAAGAACAACAGATAAACCTTGCCAGGCTCCCAACTCCTCCAAAACCAAACAAAAAGAACTTTGACAGTGGTGAGCTGCTTCTTGCTCGTGGCAAAGGATATCAGATATGAGCCATGTCCATGACCCCATAGATTTCAATTCTTGGCTGCAATAATTGCTGATGTGGCAAGTTCTGGAGTTCCCCCCAATCACAGATGGTCAATCCTTAGAGACGTTAGCCTATTCCTGTAGTTACAAAAAACAAAAGGCTTAAGAATGCAAAGAAAACAGGAACAGGGGTATTTTATGTAGGCAGAAGTTGAGAAATTTTGGCAGGACTATAAAAGGCCAAAATCAAGCAAGAGCAAATAATCCAACTTAATTAGAATTGAATTATCAATTTAATTAGAATTGAATTATCAATTTAGGAGTGTTATGGGTTGGGTTTAAGAGATGGAAATAATCCAATTAATTAGAATTGAAGAAACAGATGAAATTAGAGAGAGAATAGGTGTGAGAGAGAGAGAGAGAGAGAGAGAGAGAGAGATAAAGAGAGAGAAAAGAAGATTCAGGAAAAATATTGTTATCATTTCCGTTTCATTCCCCTCACCTATTCCCTTAACCCAAAACGACAACACTGCAACCATCTTCCAATTCCAAATGTCATCCCCAAATCAGCAGGAACCCTAATTGTGACAGAGAGATGCCTGAGAGTTGTGGGTAGCTTCTTGCCCATGGGAAACCATTTAAGACTTGGACATCAATCAATTACAACATCCACGGGATTAGAGAATTCATATTCTCCGAGTCTTCTGTAGCTCCCCCTGCTTTCCCCCTCCTTTTCAATTTTATGCTCCAAATATGTTGATGATACCAAGCT
This sequence comes from Adenophora triphylla var. japonica, assembly GCA_022495995.1. Lineage (NCBI taxonomy): Eukaryota > Viridiplantae > Streptophyta > Magnoliopsida > Asterales > Campanulaceae > Adenophora > Adenophora triphylla. The sequence continues at coordinate 201,901 of JAFEMH010003096.1, read as the reverse complement.
ATCTTTCAGCTTCTCACAATTCCAGATGGTCAATCGCCTCAGAGACGTGAGATTGTTTTGCCAATTCGGCATCTTCTCAAGCTTATTACAACCTTTTAAATACAAACTCTCAAGATTGTGAGGTAGCAGTTGCTCTTCATCTCCCAACAATTCTAGTTCTTCACACTCAATTACACTAAGCGATTTCAATTTCCTTAGTATCTGACATGCAACTTCTTCTTCCCACAAATATCTCAGTTGTTGACAATAAGAAACATCTAGATCCTCAACTCCTCCCAAACACTCAATAATCCCTTCATCTAGTTTACTGAGCCCTGATATATCCCAAATGTTCAACTTCTTAACAGAGCCAACCCCAACCATACTCCTTAGAATCATCTCCCCACAATAACTCAATCTTAACGATACAAGTGATGGAATCTTTGGAAGTGAAACCTTTTTAAGTTTCCTACACCCCCACATTTCCAGCTTTTGTAGGCTTGGGAATGCTCCTATATTTTCATCAACACACCATTCCTCCCAACCTTTCATACCTCTAAAGCTTAGATCTATGAGTGACTGGAAAGCAACAATATGAGGAGAGCAACTTCCCAGAAACTCCGGACCCACTACTTTCACCCCATCCATGCCTTCAATGACCAACTCCTTGAGTGAAGTTAATTGTCCTAGTGGCGGTAAATATGTGCAATTTTTGCAACGAATCAGACTCACCTTCACCATATCACAGAACGAGTGATCCCCAACCCAACTAGGAAATTTCTGACCACCATAGAATTCAATTTCCAGACTTGCCAATCCTGTTCGAGGCTTTAACGCCTTAAGTACTTCGAGCTCAAGTCGTCCTTCTCGAGTACCACCAAAGTCTCTACTCCAGTTCATCTCCAATCCATGAAGACCCTCTGTGCACAATAAATTTGCCTCCGTAGCATCTTGCTCGTTAATCACCCCCTTCTCAATGCCAATTATTGAAATCGTTCCTTGGAGATGGTGTAGTCCCTTCAACTCGGTTATATTCTGCCTGTCGCCCTTGCCAATAATAAACTTTGACAGTGTGCGAAGGTGAGTCAGCAAACCAATCCCCAATGGCATCTCTTTTAAGCGTAGTGTATCAACAATGTCTAGATGTCGTAGATTGATCAACCTATGAATGTTTGAGGGCAACTGAACAAGCTTACTGCAGCCATGTAATAATAGTGTTTGCAAGTTATAGAGGTCACAAACAGATTCCGGCAAGTCTGTGATGTTAGTCTCTGAAAAATCAAGATATCGGAGGTGATTAAGAGCACCAATTGATTTTGGAACCTCACTTATGTAATACCCATTGAAAGACAATGCTCGTAAGCACAGTAACTTTGGAAAGTCTTCGAAAACCAGACTACTTGAGGAAGAACGAAATGGATATGATATTCCCCATATTGGTAAAATGGTGCGAAGACCCCGAGCTGCATTAAGAGCCTTGAATGCTTTGAAATCATCATAGCGATGGGAAATGAATGATACGTGTCGTGCCTCTTCAGAAACCTTGTACTGCTCATTACTCACCATTTTATCATCCAAACAAAGATATGTTAGGCCAGCAACAAACTGAGCTAGGTCATTGTTGAGATCGTGCATCAGATAGCTTGATTTATTTCCAGTTGAAAGTTGGAAAAAAGACCTTGATAGCAGCTCATCAAAATACTCAGAACCCAACTCTTCCATCTGCTCCTGCTCTCCTGATGACTGCTTCAAGAAACCTTGCGACATCCATAACATAATTAGCTCCTGCTTGTTGAACTCGTATCCCTTTGGAAACAATGAGCAGTATACAAACAAAGGCTTCAAATGCGGAGGAAGATGATGATAGCTTAACCTTAGAGCAGGGATAATTTCATTGCTTTGTAGCTCCCATATCTTGCTAATTGAAACTTTTAACCACTGCTTTAGGCTTCCTTTAGTACGGAGGAGGCCTCCCAGTGACTTTGCTGCCAAAGGCAAGCCTTTGCATCTCTTTGCTATGATCTCTGCAACTTTTTTAAAATCAGGATGCTCATTGAAATTTGGTCTTCCCAAGGCATGTTGAGCTAAAAGAGAGAGACAATCCCCATCTGATAACTCCTTCAACTCACAAAGTTCATTAGAGTTAGAACCCATGGTTTTTGCAACATCGCGACTGCGAGTAGTGACTAAGATCGTGCTGCCGGGGGCACCACCATAAAAAGGAGCGCATAGAAGGTGCCATTTTGCATAGTCTTGATTCCATACATCATCTAAAACAAGAAGAAACTTTTTATTGGAAAGCTTCTCCCTTAGCTTCACTTGAACCATATTCAAGTCATTGAAAGTGCAGCTCATCCTATACACCTCCTCATATATCATCTTGCTTACCTTGAGAACATCAAAATCTTCTGGAACGCATACCCACGCTCTATCATGAAACCAAACGTTCACTTGCTCATTATTGTATAGGAACTGAGCCATAGTGGTTTTACCAACACCACCCATTCCCACTATGGAGATGACGCGAACTTGGCCATCGTGATCACTTGCTTTGTCGTCGAGCAACAATTTGAGGATTGCACTGCTTTCTTCATCTCTGCCATAAACACGAGTTGTATCCACCAAGGACGTTGACGGAAGCTTCTGATCTCCTGGCTTTTCAGATTTTCCACCAACGCTCTTTTGCAGCTTCATAATATTCTTTCGTTCTTCAAGTTCTTTCAAACTATCAGAGATCTCACCAATCTTGCGATCCAAATCATAATTGAAGCTAATAGCTTTAGCTTTATGTTTGAATCCAGAGAAAAACTTACGCATCTTACCGGAGCGGCTTGATTCAGGTGTTGCTATCATCTGGCGACGCCCAGCTTCAGTGAGCAAATCATCTACGACGTCCTCGATTTCAAAAGCCAGCTTCTGAACATCTTTCAGCCACAGTTGAATATGCTTCTCTTTTAATTGCCTGTCTTCCGCGTCCTCCAGCACCGCCTGAATCGTCAGCAGCATATTAGTCCATTTCTTGAGCTTGCGATGAATTCCGCCAGAGGGAATGAAGGACAAAGCTAAAGGGGCCAAGTTCTCTATCAGCAACGACACTAACGGAGAGACAAACATTTCCGCCATTATAAGAAGATGAGAAGGAAGAAGAGAAGCAATCAAGGATGAGAAATATTCAGAAGTAAGGTGGAGAGAGAGAGAGAGATAATAGTAAGTAGACTTCAAAAGTCTTGCTTTCTCTCACAATTCTCAGCCATTATAAGAAGATGAGAAGGAAGAAGAGAAGCAATCAAGGATGAGAAATATTCAGAAGTAAGGTGGAGAGAGAGAGAGAGATAATAGTAAGTAGACTTCAAAAGTCTTGCTTTCTCTCACAATTCTCAGTCACGCACACACCACCACACATTCAAATTATCCCTTCCCTTTAACACACACCTCAAGTGTCACTGTCACCCATTACTAACAGCCACCTTTTTATCCACATTAACACACAGATTTAAACAAAGATAAATAACCATAGCTCTTTAGTTCTTTTCTATAATATCGACCTGAAAATAATCTTAACCCTTCAAAATTCTATTCCCTCCGTCCCAAAAAGATAGTCTTATTTAAATTTTTTATAGGATTTGAACCCGTAACCTCAATGTCACACGTCAACATTTTACTATAATAGTTTCATCCACCAAAATGTTAATAAAAGTGATTTCCTTACTCTTAGACATAGACAAGGGTTGATCAGCAAGCAAATGCCGCTAGCCAATACAATCGCAATACTAAAAAAGGTTAACCTGGGCTACAGGGGCTCCCACTATGCGTGTGGTTTAGGGAAGGCCGGGTCGGGCACACATGGGATTAAGTAGATAGCCTTCCCTTTCATTTAAATGTTATAACCATTTTCGTTGCTTTTAACTTTATCGGTGGAAGCAATTGATATTTAAATTGATTTAGTTTATAATCAAAATCAAGAAAGCCCAAACCTACAAGATCATTCATTGGTTCTTCTGCAATTTTGACTAAACCTACACTAATGTTGAATTTAAGGGAAGGAAACTAGGAACTTGCCATGAAGTTGGGCACTTGGAATATGACTTTCAATAACATAAATTAAAACGCAACCGGTGTTTAAGAAATATATTTTTTATTGCAGTAACAATTACTCTATTCCTTTAATATATTAGTTCTGTGGAATTTAGTGAGCAAATAATCTTGAAGGCATAACTTTATTAGTGCTAACATTTAATTAGATTTATTTAGTGTATAATCGAAATCAAGAAAACCTTACATAACAATTTTGATTCTTTAGTTATACAATTTTAACTAGAATTGCACTAATGATTTTTTATTTTTGTGAAACCAGGACTGCGTTTACATTAGTTTGAAGGGAAGGAAGCTAGGAACTTGTAAAGAAGTTGGGCATTTGGAATACACCTTCAGCAACATAAATTAAAATCTATACCTTTAGTATATGAAAGTAGGCGAAACAACCTATGGGTGTGACACATCATCTTTTTTTGGTGAATGTTGAACTAGAGGTCATCCACGTCATTAGTAGTATTAAAGAAAAACCTTTCAAATTCCATGTACCATGTTCATCTTAAGTGGTAATAACTTAAGGTATGTGAATGGATAACATTAATAGGTGTATATAATATAAGTATATATATAATAGAAGTATAGATATAAGGTATGATATTAGGTACACTTATATATGAGTATGTAATAGAAGTATAGATATTAGGTATGTTATTAGGTACTATTATATAAGAGTAACATTAATAGGTGTATATAATAGAAGTATAGATATAAGGTATGATATTAGGTACTCTTATATAGGAGTATATAATAGAAGTATAGATATTAGGTATGTTATTAGGTACTATTATATAGGAGTATATAATAAAAGTATACTCCCTCCGTCCCACGTCATTGTGAACCATTTTTCCGGGCACAATAATTAAGAAATATTATTAAGATAATGAAAATGTGTGGTAGGAAATGAAGAGAGAGAATGAGTGGAGTTGGTTGAATAAATTGTGTGGTAGGAAATGAAGAGAGAGAATGAGTGGGTGGAGTAGGGTGAATATAAAATAATAAATTTATTTCCATTTTGGGCAGTTTGCATTCACGTGGGACGGACCAAAATAGAAATAAGTTTGCATTCACTGGGACGGAGGGAGTATATAATAGAAGTATAGATATTAGGTATGGTATTAGGTACTATTATATAGGCGTATATAATAGAAGTATAGACTAGGGTATGTAACTAGGTATAAGTAGTAATAGACATATACTCTTATATATATAATAGAAGTATAGTCTAGATAGGCTATGCATTTAAAAACGCTAATAAATTGATACATTATCAACTTTTCGGCTTCTTATGTATTGATTATCCTAATTCAACTTTTCATATATAAAAATGCATTATTTTATTTTCGGAATACATATGATTTTGCTTGGAAATATGATAATAATTAAATAAATTTATTTTAGTAATCCAAAAGGCAAAAAGATGTTTAATGTTCTTATTTAAAAACACTAATAAATTTATACTTTATCAACTTTTTCCCTTCTTATGTATTGATTATCCTAATTCAACTTTTCATATACAAAAATGCATTATTTTATTTTCGTAATACATATCATTGCATTAGTTTCACATTATGTTCATTTGTAACATGCATATGATAATTCAAAAGACACACCAACGTAATTTAATTTTGCTATCTATTACTAAACATATAGAAGAATATAATTTTATTTTGTTATAATCAATGGGAATATGAAACAAGTTGAAGTTTAAAGGTTGTAATACTAACTAATACAATAATTAAAAAAAAAACTTTTAGACTATTCATAAAAGATCAATAGTTGAAGAGTCATCCATTTTCTTCATTCAAGTATATAAACACAATTTCCTTTTGACAATTTTTTTGTTTTTTGCTCTCCACCACTTTTGTAGAGACTGATTCATGAAGAAAGAAAATGTGTCAAGGTTCTAGGGAATGCTATTGTAAGTATTCACAAAATCCATTTTTCCCGGATTTGTGAGTGACTTCTTTATAATATCTTTTGACTTATTTTGAATAGGATGTGTTTTTTATATTTATGTTTGTGTTTATTATTTTGAATTTGATTTTGATTTTGATTTTAATTTTAATTTTAATTTTAATTTTAATTTTAATTTTAATTTTATAAATTTTCGTCTTTATTTTGATTTTATTTCTTGCTTTTTTTCTATTTCTTTTATGTTTGTGAATGTTTCTTTCACTTTTTTATTATTATAATTTTAATTTTAATTTTTTATTTGCATTTTATTTTTTCCTACGTTTTTATATTGATATTGATTTTCTTTTATGCATTAGATTTTTTCTTTCTTAATTATTAAAGTTTATTTCATTTTGCTTTTGCTATTTTTGTAAGACAATTTACAACTCGGCTTTAAATAAGAACTTTGTTTGGATTATTTTATTATTTTTTTTCTTTCGATTATCATTTGATTTCTTTTACTTATTTGTAAAGTTGATTTTAGTTTTTTTTCTTTTTTTTTTCCATATTTGCTTTACTTTCGTTTTTTAATATTATCTTCCTTTTTTTCAGTTTGTGATAAAAAATATTTCTTTTATTTCGATTAAAGTTTGATTTTTGGTATATTTATTTATATTTGGGTTTGATATTGATTTTCATTGATGAATTTTTTCAAAATAGTTTTTTTATTTTTTAATATATTTTGATTGTGTTCGTGAATGCTTCCTTTTTATTATTTTTTATTAAGATTCGATTTCCATATTTCATTCAATTGTTTCATCTTTCTTTTGTTTTTTTTTCTATTTTGATATTTATTCTACTTTGACTTTGAATTATTTTTAAAAATATTCAAATTTATTATTTATATGTTTCTACTATTTATTTTTATTATATTTTTGAACTCTTATTTTTTATTGTTTTTCCTTTATTAATATTTGACTTTCATATTTCTCTTTTGATATTGAATTCATTTTTTGTTATTATTTTATTTATTTAGTTTTTGAATAATTTTATTTGTTGTTGCATTTTCTTTCTTCTATTTTATTCATACTTACGAATGAATTTTATCAAATTGCTAATATTACAAAAATTAACTACAATGATATTTGTTAATCTTACTTTTATCTTTTATATTGATTTATATATTTATTTTTTCATATTGTACAAACATTAATGATCTAGAAGTCTTGAGGGAATAGTGAGAAAACAAACCACAAAAATATTAACAGATTATGGAGAAAAATATTGTGCCATAACCCTAACTCTAAATACCTCTTTCAAGACTCCATATATCCCATCATCACATGACATAACAAATGAATTTCGTGTTTTCTCACGGTCAACACCGCCAGCTTTCAAGCTCATGAGAAAGATTCTACAATCAGGATCTTGAGTAAATGGAAGGTGGAGATTGAAAAAATTGGAGGAAAGTTACATTTTCTCTTCTTGGTGTTATCTTTGTTACCTTGTTTTTACTTGTGGCCGTATAACACCGGTGAAGAAAAGCAATTGTATCTAAACATGGCTGTGATGTTTGAGATCCTTAGAGAGAAGAGGGCAGTGGCGGAAAAACTCTTATTAAACGAAAATCTTTTGCTCAAGCATAGAAAACTTATTTGCTCTATCTTTTGATCAAAGATGGACGGAGTTTTGATAATTTGTGGGTGAGAAAGGCTCTCATCTTATTTATATATATATATATATATATATATATATATATATATATATATATATATATATATATATATATGTATATTTTTATTTTTATTTTTATTTTTTATTTTTTATTTTTATTTTTATTTTTATTTTTATTTTTTATTTATTATTATATTTATTATATATATTATTATTATTATTTTATTTTATTATTATTTATTTATTTTTATTTATTTTGTTTTTTTATTTTTATTTTTTTATTTTTTTATTTTTTTTACTTATTTATTTATTTTTTTCCAACAACCTTTTCACACGATGACATATGAGGATTCATGTTAGCCGACCCCAAATTATTTTGGAACTAAGGCTTTGTTGTTGTTGTTATTGATTAGGAGTCTAATTCCTTAACAATACTTCCATCCAAGTCTTTCTAATTTTAGACATTCACCCCCTCCCTCCCCCTTTGACTTTACACAAGCCATCTAATACAAATTAAGAGTAAACAGTTGACTGCTTGATCAAAAAGTGTGATCCGACCTAAGGTGCATCTAGGGTGCCAGGATTGATATCAGGCGCTCAAACGTAGGCGAGATACATCACCGTCCGCGATGCCGTCAATCGCCCCAAAATGGGATCTAGAACTAGTGAGGTAGTGTGCGGCAGATTATACATAACCCAATAATTCTAATTCAAAACAACATTTTCACCAAATTAGCCCCAACTTCTTAAATCTACATATACCCACATACATAAACATGGCAGCCATGAAAAAACAACTTACACATACCAAGTTATAGATTAAATTAAGAACAAAGATGGACATGAAGCATATAAACATTTATAAAAACAATCACAAATCCTTGTTCGGATAAACAAAATCATTTTTGATGTGTCAATTAAAAACATTTACATGTCAATGGTCAAAAACTCCCATCAAAGAATATCCATTCAGCCATTTTATGCACCACTTCCAGTTTCTTTACAATAAATTACATTAATAGCAGCGTAGGACTCTTTATACACAAAAACTAACAAAAAACAGTTTGGATCAAATCACCAATTCTGCCTCATGAATAAAAAGACAATGTTCAAACAATGGTTACAGTTTGCACAGAGGAGAGAAACAGACCAAATAGCTCATAACAATAAGAACATATTCTATTATCTATATTACAATCAAACATAAAACTGAGCCTAAATATGCTATCTGAAGTCCTTAGATTAAATTACGAACAAATTTTATGATTAGGTATGTCCACTTGAGGTAAATTTAATAGTTTGTCGGTTGAGAAATCTTGTGATGGTCTTTGAGAAATAGAAAGGAGAAATCCTTACCAGAAATTAGGAAAGAATCGGCGGCAACGGCGGCGAACGGCGGCAACGGCGGCAAATGGTTGTGACAAATGAGAGAGAGATAAAGTGAGAGAGAGAAATCGAGTGAGAGAGAGAAAGCGATTGAGACCTGTCATGTACTTAATTTTTCAATTACAATTGTGAATTTGATCTTATAACACACCGAAATTCAGAAACTCCTAAAACATTGAAACCGACACAATTCGCTGCCCCCTAGACACTAAAAAGACTAGTAAGATTGTAAAATTACATATGAAACCAATATACTAGAGCAAAAAAGTTAAACCACAAAAATCCTAGCTATGCAAATACCAATCCTACGAAACACTAAAATATACACAACTAAAGCTGCAACACACAGAAACATAGCATTATACTGGACCATGTTCAAACCAAATGAGCACACATCAATAGTAAACAACAAATACCCAACTAAAAACTACAAGTATGAAACACTAAAATATACTGCTGACTAAAGGCTGCAACACGCGTAAACATTGCGTTGTCTTTGTGTGTGTGCGGCTGCGAGAGAGAGAGAGAGAGAAAGCGAGTGAGAGAGAGAAAGGGATTGAGAGAGAGAAAGAGAGCTTACCGGCGACGGAGACGGCGATGGCGAACGGTTGGCTCGGCGGCGACGGCGGCGTTGTTCAGAGACTAGGGCGTTTGTTTGCGAATTACTGATGAGAGAGAGAGAAAGTGAGAGAGAGAAATCGAGTGAGAGAGAGAAAGCGATTGAGGAGAGAAAGATGGCTTACCGAAGACGGCGACGGCGAACGACGGCGTTAGGGTTCGCGTTCTTCGCGAATGACTGAGATGAAGGCGTAATAAAAATGAAGGCGTAATTAAAAATGGGGATTTTTTCATTATATATAGTGCTTTGTTACCGACGGACCCGTCCGTCGGTATTACCGACAGACATAATCCGTCGGTAATACCGACGGAATTTTATTAATTACCGACGGACAAAACGAAATTTAAAAAAAAAAATCCCGGTAAAATAAAATTAATTTCCGTCGGTAACCGTTCGTTTTCCGTCGGTATTACCGACGGACGCCGTCCGTCGGTAAAAGTCCGTCGGTAAATGCCCTGTTTCTAGTAGTGAAGGTGATTTCTTTCTGGTATTCAAGCTTCAATCAAGAAGGGAAACAAGTTTTCAAGGCGATTCTCTTCCTCCATTATCGGGTATCGAAAATTCTCTCTCTTAAATTTTGGGTTTTAGTTGGTTTTTTTGAATTTAAGCTATTTTTGCCATGGAAAGAGGTAGGGGAAGAGGAAGAAAGTCATCTAGGACCACAAAGAGGTCCCGGAATGATGATTCTTCTAGTTCTAAACCTATCCCTACATTGAACACTTTGGGAATTGATTTTCAATCCGAGGATGAGGCAACTAGGTTTGCCAAATTATGTGGAAAGAACATTAAGCCCACCCAATTTCCCGACATAGAGACATTAAGAATTATGGGAATTAGGGGCAATATCCGAGATATGCACCAAGGGTTGAATTGTTTAAATTTTATGCATTTAAGCGAAAAGACCTACGAAGGCATTACCTTGGAGTTCCTAAGTTCTTTAACTAAGAGAAATAGGGAATTGATTGATGATAATACGGGTGAAGAATTTGAGGATGTTCAGTTAAAATTCCGGCTCCTAAACACCCCTTACACCCTTGACCTTGAAGAGGCCAATGAAATACTTGGTTGGCCTTCCCCCAGAAATGCCACAAACATCCCCCCTCCTCAGTTTAACGCAGATTTGTTTTGGTTGCAAATTACGGGTCATACTCCTTTCCTACCCAAAACATCCAAAACCTCTCTAATAATCCACCCCGTCCTCAGATTACATACATAGGATGTATGCTTGTCTTGTTTTGCAAGAGAAGATAAAGGGACGATCAATAGGACGGAGTTGTTCCTTTTATGGGCATTCGTGACAGGGTATGAAGGGATAAATCTAGGAAAATGGTTGTTTGACAGGCTTTGGGATCACATTTCCCCAACATTTCCCGGTGATATTCATATTGGAGGGATTATAACCCTCATAGCAATCTATGTTGGTATTGAATTATCGGAGGAAGGCGACAATGCTTGGGTGCCAGTTAGAGGATCTAGGATGCTTGATATAGCAGCCCTAAAAATGATGAACATGATCTCCGAAGAAGGGCAAGGAAGGTATACTTGGTTTGTAGGAGGTGGTGCTAACAAGACAACACATGCTATTTTGCCCAACGCCAACATTCCGGTGGTATTAGTAAACCAACCGGATACTTGGTCCTTCCCGCTTTTGTTGGGGCAAGCTGAAGGGGGAAATGAAGATGTAAACATGGGGCAAGAAGAAGGAGAAGGGCAGGCCAACCTTAACCAAAATCAAATGCCACCCGACTTTTACCAACAATTCAGCCAAATAGCCCTCCAACAAACCCAAATCCTTCAACAACTCAACCACTTCAATCAAAACTTCAATCAATTTCAAGAAAATATTGAAGGGCGTATGCAACATGTGCAAGGAAGGGTTGATTACATCTACGACTACGGAGTGAGGCATTGGGAGAATTTTTACCCACCACCACCACCGCCCCCAATGTAAGTCTTTCTTTTTATTCTTTCCCCACCAATCTCTTTATAGTCCTTGAATCATTGAGGACAATGCTTAAATTAAGTGTGGGGGAGGAACTTGCATTTTATTTTAGTCTTCCATTTACTTTTTCTTTTATAACTTAGTTGCATTTTTCTTTTTATGTAAGCATGCCTAGTATTTTTTCAAAAAAAAATTAAAAAAAATCCCTATGATAATCCATATTAGTAATCTTTATGCTTGCTATTTGTCCTAGAATAATGCCTTTATTTTTCCTCTCATATTTTCTATAAACTTAGAAATTAATAAAAAGAAGAATATATGGATATTTTTAGGGAATAAATTAAAGCCTCATAAGTTAATATAGCAATATATAATGTTTAATCAAGGAAAAAGCATTTGATTAGACTAAATCTTTATTGATCATCTTTTTGATACTTGGTTGTTCTTTTGAAAAATTTTGAAAATATTTCTTTAAATGTACATTTCAAGTTTTATTAATGCTTATTCCCTTATTAGAAGCATCCCCTTTGTTTTGCATTCCTTGAATCACACCCCTTCAATAAAATCCCATCTTTCCATTTCCAATAATCAAATCAAGGCTATGCATTTTATCTTATTGCTAAAAGAGTGACTTAGTCACCAAATCTTAAAAGCAAAAAGAAACCTATTACTTCCTAAGTAACTCGGGGCACGGCGTTCACTGCGACGATGCTTCCTTGCCAAATGGAAGTAATATCCAAAGTATTCTTGATCTAAGTATTAGGAACATGAGGTTCGCAGCCACAATGTCTCCTACTTGAAAGGATCAAAAATAACTAAGGTCTTTTGCAAAAATTTAACACGTGCAAAAATAAGATAAAATTGTTGAAGCCTTGATAAGATTTTTCCACTATCATCATCCATTTCCACCTTTGTGATTCAAAAATGCAATTCAAATTCTATGAAAGCTTCTAGTTTGTGAATAAGTGTTTAGGTTTCCTTTTGTACATTTTAAGCAATAGATTCATTTTTATGAAAACTTCTATTTTTACCAAGTTTATGATCTAAGGTTTATCTTTCTAGCATGCTTTACTTGATCAATTCCTATATGGGCTATATTAGGTTATTGTCTCAAAATTATTTCTTTTAAATATCCCCAAATTACTTCTTTCTAAATAATTTTTAAAGGTATACAAAATATGACTAAACAGATAAAGGCAATATTCAAAAGCAATAAGCTTGCTACTATAAATTTTCTGAGGAATCATTCTTATTTTATTTTTACATTCTATTCTCCCTCTCCATATTTTCATCCTAAACATGCTTGGGGACAAGCAAGAATTTAAGTGTGGGGGAGTTTTGATAATTGGTTTTTATATAGTCTTTTTTAGTATAATAAATATGTTATTTACCTTGAAATTGGTGTCAATTGAGTATAATTTAGCCTCTTTTATGTTATATCCTAGATTTTATGCTTGTTGGGTATTTTTATGTGTTTTACAGGTTTTAGGTACATTTTATGAAAGAATATGGGGCTTAAAAGCAAAGCTATGGAAAAGGGAAGGTCAAAAGCATAAATCAGCCAAAGCAGCAACTGCTCGGCCGAGCAGATCCCTTGACTCAGCCGAGCATATGAAGGAATTAAATCAAAGCTTCTGGAAACATGCTGCTCGGCCGAGCAGATCCCTTGACTCGGTCGAGCACCTCCTGTTCAAACCAAAAGGTGCCTTTTGCAACAGTTGTGACCGTCAAAAAAGCTCTGCTCGGCCGAGCATATCCCTTGACTCGGCCGAGCACCTCACATATCAGCCAACAGGTGCCTTTTCGCAAGAGATGTGTCCCTAGCATAGAATGCCTATATAAAGGCTATTTGTACCCAGTTTAGAATATCCGAAAATAGTCATAAACACATCGAGAAAGGATCATATTATACTTAGAATGTATAGCAAAATTACTCTAGTAATATATACACAATGTTCAAGGTGTATCAATGATTCGTGACAAGTCTTGTATACTCTTGAAGATGGTGAATGCAATACAAGGATTATTTTCCAGCCATTATCTCTCTTTTATTATGAATAAGTATCTCTTTCCTTATCTCTATTTCTTACTTACTTCTTCTATTATTTCAATGGTTTGAGTAATCCTCCATTTCTCGGAGTTGGAAACTCAATTATTTATATTCATGCTTCTCTTACTTGTCATTTCAATTCTCTTCTTATTAATCTTAAATACTTGCAATTAGGGAGACGTTCTTAATTGTATAGCCTCAGTTAATCGAGAGAAGGAACTAGCGGAGAATCTCGATTAGCGGAACTCTAAGAATGGAACTAGGTCAATAAATCACGGAAAGTAATTTAAAGACCTAGGGATGATCCTTTAGTGGAAAATACATGAGATTGATAAACTTAATGGATTTTGATTTATACGGTACCCTCGAAAGGTGAGTCGAATTTCCCGCGTGACGAACGGGATTACACTAAGCCGGACCCTCGAGAGAAAGGCCGGTAAGTTTTAAAATACGTGTGCTAGTTAGCACAACCTAGCATACTTATTATTTTGATAAAAAGCCTTTATCTAAAGCATATTTATTTGTTTTAAATCCCGAGAATACTATCATTATATGTTAGAGTAGTTTTCTGTATCTTCCTAGTATTTTCTCTTACAAATTATTATATCCCCCAATCATTTTATCTACATATTTATATAAAGACAAATATCATCCCAAAGTAAACCCTGTCCTGTCTCTGTGAGATCGACCCGTACTTGCACCCGCTATATTGCAATAGCCCGTGCGCTTGCGGATATTAAATAAACCGTTAGGTTAAAAGATCCAACAGTCACTCTTATGCCGGTAGATTAAAGAAATCAGAGGAGGGTACGTGATAGAATTGTCACATGCAAATAGCCGGCCGAATGATATTTTACATGGATTAAAAGAGAAATTTCCGGAAAACAAGTCCATAATACGGACTATTTATAATGCGCGAGTGAAGAGCAGGGCAACTGAGCATGCGGGTCGTCCTCAAATCCAACAACTCATGTTTAAATTGACTGATCATGCTTATCACTTCGAATATCGGCAATGCGAGAATACAAATGTCATTAAGGAGATATTCTTTGCTCATCCGAAAAGCATTGAATTGATGAAGGCATTTCCATACGTCTTGTTCATGGATTTCACTTACAAGACAAATAGGTACAACTTACCTTTGCTTGAGATTGTGGGCGTGACTTCAACCAAAATGACCTTCTTAATTCACCCTGTATACTTAAAGGCTGAGAAAGAAGCAAACTCCACGTGGGCATGCAAAGTGTTGAAATCTCTGTTGGATGAATCATGTCATCCTAATGCTATCGTGACTGATAAGGAACTTACATTGATGAATGCAATTCGTGAGACGTTCGCAACAACAACTCATTTGCTACGTCGATAGCATATCAACTGAAATATTCTAGCAAATGCAAGAAAATGTTTGATATACAAGAAATTTGGGAGGCGTTCATTCTTCATTGGAACGTAATGGTCAAAGCTGATACAGAGTCATCGTTTAATGACTTTTTACGGCGGTTATCAGAAGATTTCAGTCAATATCCCGATGCGGTCAATTATGTCCTTCCTCTACAAAAATCAACGCCACATAACCCAAATTGATTTGTATATGCTATGTCAACGGCAATCATTACATTCATGCCAAGTTGAAGGAAGGATGTCCATTGCCACCAGTACCATACAAATGGTATGAAGAACGTCATGAATGTGCAACCGGATGGCTAGATTCTTATCAAGATCGATTAATACAAGTACCCGAAACATCAACTTATGTAATTGATATTAAATAATTTTATTTATGTTAAATATTATGATTTGTGGTGTTACATATCTTTAAATAATTTTCATTTATTATTACATTCCATTTAAAGTTATATTAAAATTTAACTAAATTTAACTAACTTTAAATTAAATTAACTTTTTTAATGACGGGAAACACATTGTTACATTCCGTCTTAATAAACAGAAAAAAATGGATTTTTTTTTTTGAATGGTTCGGCCGGTAGTGGCTGAATTTTATCAAATATTTCGGCCAGTACTTGCCGAAAAACTGAAAAAAAATCGGTCAGTACTGGCCGAACCTTTGTAACTATGGCAAAAAAAAAATTAAAAATTTAAGCCAATGCTGAGAATACGTAACAATGTTTTTTCGCGAACGTTTCCAAAAAAAAACACTCTTATTATAAGTCTCGATCAGTACTGGCCGAACAGAAATGGGATTTTCGGCCGCAGTCGGCCGAACTTCTTGACCGGGTTTAGTCGATCGGCCGAATTTATGTTGTCGTGCGACATAACTTGACAACCCATGACAAAGAACATACCTCAGCCGTAGTCCGCACTCACCGGGGCACGTCCACAGACTCGTCTATGCTGCAACCATCACCCATACACACATATACAAATCTATACACCAACCAATCACCCCATACACATAAAACCATTAACCCATATACACACTCACCTCATACATACACCAACCAATTACCCCATATATATACAAACCATAAATCCATAAATCAATCATTACCTCATTTTCAAACATCAAATACAAAACCAAAAATAATTGTTCATACAATCATTACCTCATTTTCAAACATCAAATACAAAACCAAAAATAATTGTTCATAAAAAACCAAAAAACCAAAAATACAAATCTATTGTTGTCTTCTACCACCCTGAGAAGTTGATGTCCGTGCTGGGATTTGAGTTGCTGCCAATGCTTTAAAGATGACGTCCGTAGCCTCCTCTGCACTAACTGAGTGATCTCCATCTGTCCATCTCTCAGCAATAGGAATCATGACGTTCCGGACATTCATAATCATATCCCACGGATTAGGGGCAACAACTTCAGTTGTTCTCCTGACAGCGTGAGCCCGCTCAGTAATGGGGTGCACAATAGGGTGTGAATATGTAGAGTACCATTGCAGATAATCATCTGCAGCCTCTTAAGGCACTCTACATTCCCGGAACTTGCGTTTATCGACGCAATTCGACTTCCAGTCATAGAATGACTGGGCAAACATGATCCACCCTACTAAAGACTTCTTATCTCCTCTTGCCATCCCAAGTCCAAGTGGAGGGTTTGGTATGCACCCAAACTGTCGCAAGACCCGATCAGGAAGATGTGGTTCCACAACATTACCGGCAACTATGGTACCTTGATATAGCGCGACTCTAGGAAAAGGATATTGAGCGCGGATACCTTCATACGGCATTCAAATCACCTACAATAAAAGCATAAAAAATATTAATATAGTTTCATTTAAGAAAACAAAAATACATGTGAAAATTATTACTACAAAAATAATACTCCCTCCGTCCCAATAAGAGCTTCCCTTTTTGCCATTTTGGGTGTCCCGCTAATAGCTTCCACTTTCCTTTTTTGGCAAAGGAATCTTTACTATTTCCTCCACTCATTCTCTCTCCTCATTATTTTAATACTCACAACACTATTATAATTTACTATTCACTCCACTCATTCTCTCTCCTATTTTCAAATTACACTCACAACATCTTTACTTCCCTCCCATTTCCTTAATTTGCGTGATTTCTAAAAATGTGGAAGTTCTTATTGGGACGGAGGGAGTACTTACTTCCGTGTCCTGGATAATGTCAATATGTTGCCTCTTTACTTGCACGGAGGCAACTGTCGCTGGTTGAGCTCGAGGTGGTAGCCACTTCAATGTGAGCGGCAAATTGGGTAGATAGAAGTTGTTGAAACCGTTCCTAAACGCAGGAAACCTCTCATAAACCCATGCCTCCAACAAGGTTAAGTGCCCGGAAATCTGATGGCAGTTAAACCTAGATCCTTTTCCTAGTTGACGGTACAGAAAAGCTAACGCTCCGGCTCCCCAAGCATAATTCTCAATTGCCCCATCATCTCTCAAAAAATCTAGATAGCTCGCGTTGACACATGTCCCGATCTTATCAGAGAAGATTGTGCACCCCAATAAATATAAGAGATATGCCTTAGCAGCACAGACAGCTTTTCGGGGGTCTGAGGAGTACAAATGAGGGGAGAACTTCGATCTCAGCCATTCTAAATTGACCAATGCCCCTTTGGCAGGAATTCCATCTTTAGCAGCTTTTTTTGTCACTCCCAAAACCTCACAGACTTTATTAAGAGGTGGCTGACTAGAATAAGCGGGATTCTCAAATAAGGGTGCACCTATTACCGAAAGCAGTGTAAGACAAGACACATCCTCTAAAGTGATGGTCATCTCCCCAAATGGCATATGGAAACTATTAGTTTCCGGATGCCAACGCTCAACAAAAGCGTTAACCAACGTTTTATCTACGTTGTCATACGCTCCATTTCCATTAACTAAGCACAAGAGACCGGAATTAATGATAGTATTTTGAACCGGCTCTGACACTTTATTCAAATCCAATTCCCATTTTTTCAATTTTCCTATATGATTAATACATTTTATGATTCTATCATCTTTACCCTCCCAAATGGATTTAGCAATATGAGTTTCATAGGAAATGAGTAATGTTTTGTACATCGGGTCACCGGGATAAGACGTTACATCCCCCCTCCCCCGAAGTCATCCTCATCTTCCGGCTCATCTTTCGACTCATATTCCCGTTCATCTTTCGGGTCACTATAATTTTGAGTCGGAATAAGGTCTATCTGAGGCTGAGGTGAGGTTTCCATATAATGAGATTCCTCATTGTAGACCGACTGACGAGGCACCGACTGACGAGGCTCATTGTAGACCGACAAGCGAGGATCAACATTTGAATCCTCAACTGGCTCAACATCAAGGTTCTGTGAAGATTGCCCTTGAATACGTGCGGCTACTTTTGAAGTCCGTTCGGAAGCAGTTGGACGTTTTCTTCTTGAAAAAAATTCCTTAACTGCAAAGAAAACTTCAAAAAATCAAACTCATAGCAATTTTATATCATATCATATCAAAATCAAACACTAACATCTCATTGAGCAAGGTTCGGCCATGGGTGACCGAAATTTTGAGCAAGGTTCGGCCAGGTGTGGCCGAAATTTTGAGAAAGATTCGGTTGGTCATGGCCGAATTTTTTAGCAGGTTCGGTCGGGTGTGGCCGAATTTTTGAGCATTTTCGGTTGGGTCTGGCCGAATAGATCTAAAAAATCGGCCAGTAGTGGCCGAACCACTAAAACCCAGATTTTCGAATTTGTTCAAAATCACAATCTCTCAAATTGAAGCAAAAATAAAGTAATTTTAGAACGAAGGAAAGAATAATTACCGAATTTTCCTAAGTTTGACATCTTGAATGGTGTTGAAAATGGCGGTTGTTCTTCTTCTTCTTCTACTTCGATTTTGCTTCTTCTTTCTTCTCTCTCTCTCTCAGCTGGTCTCTCTTCTCTCTTTCAGCGGTCTCTCTTCTCTCTCTAAAATTTCAAACTCTTTCTCTCTTTCTCTCTTTCTCTCTTTCTCTCTCTAAGGCTTGGTTGTGGGTGAGGATGAGTGAGAGAGAGAGTTAATTGGGTGTGTGGGGGTGGGTGTGGGTGTGGGTGTAGATGGGGATAAAGACAAGGGGTATAAAGGGAAAATGGAGGGTTTATTTAATTTATTTGGGATGGATTTAGATTTACGGGTTTACTCAACAATTTTAGGGGTTTATATAACGATTCTCTTTCCCAAACGCACTCTAAATTCATTTCTCCCTTCGAAATTCGAAGTCCCAAATATTAAAGAATCAAAGTCAAATCCATTTCTTACAGCCAAGAAAAATGGAAGAACTGAAACCCAATGTCCAAACCCCACTCCAAAACCTCGCTCCTTCTGCTCCTCCAACAGCTTCTAGGAAGAGATCATTTGACAATACCAATGTCAACTTCGAAGATTCAAACTATTTCAAGATGCGCGCTCTTCTTAAAGACATCCGTCCCCATTTTCTTGAGGTATTTTTTTCCCCAATTGTCAAGTGTTTTTTTCTTGTTCTTGATTGAGAATTGAATTGCCCCATTTGGGTTTCCATTGAATTTTGAATTTCCGTTTTTGGTGAATTGGGTTATTTTATTATTGTATATTTTTTCACCTAATTGTTTCAAGTGTTGTTTTTTCTTGTTCTTGATTGAGAATTGAATTGCCCCATTTGGGTTTCATTGAATCTTGAATTTATGTTGTTTTTTTCTTGTTCTTGATTGAGAATTGAACTGCCCCATTTGGGTTTTCATTGAATCTTGAATTTATGTTGTATTTTTCTTGTTCTTGATTGAGAATTGCATTGCCCCATTTGGGTTTTCATTGAAACTTGAATTTATGTCGTGTTGAATTGGGTTATTTTATTTTATTTTATTTTATTATTATATTTTTGTGAGTGTATACCCATTTTTGTCGATTTCATATCTGGGTTTCCTTCTTGAAAAATCATTATTTATATAATGCGATTTCAAGTGGTAATGTGATTGTACTACTTGTGTTTTTCCAATTACTCATAATTTTTTGGTGTCAATTGTATTTCTCTATTTCTTTTAGAAAAATTATTATAGATTCTGATTTGAAGTGGTGGCTAAGTGTGTTGGGGGTTTTCAAGAACTCCTGATGTTTTCAAAAAGTGTTCTTTTTATTATGATTTTTTTGTTGAAATTTTAGGTTACCCCTATTTGATTTGCGTGAGACGTGGCTAGGGAGAGGTTTTCTCTTGATGGATAACTAAGAACCCATTCTTTGTATATTATTTAGCTGGATTTTATGTTAAAATATAGACAGGGTAAGAAAAATAGTTCTGTACCATCTTAATTGCTGCTTGGATGTCCCATTCATGATTTATTCTGTCCATGAGTGTCAATTTTTGTCTTATCAAGGAGGTCGTTTTTGAAAAACAATAAGGTTAGATTCATTTGCTTTCAGGGAAAGTAGGGAGGGAGAGGTTCTTCTTTGATGGATTTAAAAACTGTCTACTTTTATCAATTTGGCATTTTTAGGTGAAGGCTCTAGCAAATGGTTCCCTCTCCCAACCCCCGCTTGGCGGGGAGCGCTTGGCGCACCGGGGTTTGCCCTTTTTGTCACGGATTATCTGATGCATATTAAAGTTTTTACTGTGCATGGGAGTTTTCATAGTGTTGTTCAATGTTCTGCTGGGATTCCCTGTAGTTTATTTTAATCAACAATTTTCTTTTTTGTATCTTTCATGTCTTAGGTTTAAACAGTTATTACATGATTGCAAGTTTATACACTTTTTAGTGTTAATTACTTAAACTATAGGAAGAATATGTTTCAGTTTTGACTAAGGCTTCTTTAAAGGGTTGGGAAGGGGTTTAGAATTATTTTCAATAACCATGAGTGAACTCTAATAAGTTAAACGGACATAGCTGTGCTTGAAAACTTCCCCTTTTCCCCCATCTAGCACGACAAGACTTTTAGTGGCAGGAGTTGCCAACTGCCTATTATATGTCAATTATGCAAAGTCAGCCTCCTTTGCGGACTGAATTATTCTTGTGCTTATTGCCAATCATGATACCAGTGACCAGTGAGATGATCAGCAGAGCTTGGTTTACCTTTTAAAATGTGTTCTATACTAAGGATCCCGCCTCATGGGACATAAAGTTTTCCCTCAGGATGGACACGAAAAGACTCTGCTTTGGTAAGTAAAGATTGGTGCTTTGGTCTTTGAAGTGATACATCTTTGGTTGAGCAACTTTGTTTTTAGAGCTGTTGTGAGTGTCAAAATTATAGGAAACTTGGGGGGTGTGCAGTTCTTATTGGTTTAGCCCAGTGGATTTTAACCACCACTCCCTCCATCACATACTGATAGTCCCATTTGACCGTTCAAACATTTTAACATTCCTCCTTCGTGAGGTTTAATTATTACTCTGTTACTCCCTCTTCTTCCTTGGTTTGCTCTCATCCTCCCCTCTCTCCCTCTTCTTCCTTGGTTGGCAATTTTGAAAGTTCAATGATTACTTAACAATTTTGGAAATGAGACTATTTTTTGGGACAAACAAAAATGGCGAATGGGAACAACTTTATGGAACGGAGCGAGTATATGATTACTAGCCAATATTGTACTCATGTTTATGGAGGTAGTCGTAACTCATAATCCTAGTATTTCTCATGCATTCAAGTGGTGTGCAGTGTGCTAGGTCAGGATCGTCTAGTATATAGAAGTGATGATGCAATCAGTGTCATCCATAAATGGATAATTACTGAAGTAAATAATATTCATTTGTTACATATGAGTTAAGTACAATAATGCCCTCATGATTAGCTTATTTGTTCTATATAGAACAGGGGTATATTTGGTCAAGAAAAGATGGGGGAACTTGTTAGGATAGTCCTATAGTGAGTATATAAATCAATACATACATATATGCACACACATATATACAAAAAAAATCATCTTTTGTTTTTAACTTTTTGTTACTATTGTCTTTTCTTTGATGTCGAGTTGCTGGGGGTGGTCAACTGATGTAAAAACCCTTTAAGCTGTAGATACGCATAATTCCTTTATGAAAGTTTTTTTCATTTGGCTGTTAACGTGTTCATTGGATTTAACGTTTTTATTTGTTAGCAAAAAGGATCTGATTATGTTCTTACTTCTTTATGTTGGAAGGTTCTCCGGACCCCAGAATTCGAGAAATGCAAAGCGGCTCAAGATATTAATGATAGTTAGCGTTCTACTTTCCACAATGTTTTGAATACGCAGATCTGTCATAAATATCAATATTCTCTTTCCCTACCCAAAGTAATCAGGGCAAAGCTGAGTTTGATTCGGCCAAACTCAAGCTCTTCTTAATGAGAATGCCCGATTGAAATGGAATTTTAACAGCTTTCCTGGATTACTCTGGCAAATTGGTGCATCACATTCTATCTCCTTTCCATTTTACTTGCACTTGTCATTTCTTTCAATGTATAGTTATTAAATACTTCCTCCGTCCCAAAATAACTGTCGCACATTGACTTTTTTGGTCAAGTAGATTGAACGTTGACCAAAGATTCATGAAAATGAATCTTTATAAAATTCTAAAAATTACTATTGATGCTTCATAAAAAAATACTACTCCCTCCGTCCCAAAATACTTGCAGTTTTATTTTATGAGAGATTTTTTTGTCTCAAAACTTGATAAAACTTTGGCACACTCTTCCTAAACTACCCTTATTTATATGATTAGGTAGTTGTCATTGTAAAAGCATTTAATTGCCCAAGTACTTGAAATATTCAAAGGTTAATTTAGTCTATTTGATACGTATTGATTGCTTTTCTTAATGTGTGAAACTTGCTAGAACAACAAGTATTTTGGGACAGAGGGAGTAACAGTAACAAATTTTAGAATTTCATGAAAATTATTAGATTTTAGCAACTCTTTGGTCAAAGTACAATTAAGCTAAAAAAAAAAAAAGTCAATTTGCGACATTTATTTATTATGGGATATAATGTATTAATCTATGCCTGCTTCAACTTTAATGTGCAGAGATGAAGACTTTTATGAATCTATACAAAGAGATGACTGCAGAGACGATTTCCCTGACAAAGTGTCAGAATGTGACTGGTCAAATTCAGGATGACCGGAAGCCCAAAGAACAACACACCAACTATGTGAAATCTGAAGAGAAACCTTCTGTGGTTATTCCGAGTCTGTTTGATGATATTAGCAAGAAGAACTCGTATATAGTTGGAGGCTCCGCTTTTGGTTGGAATTTCATCACTTTTACGAGCAGTGAAGCAATCTATTATGGCAGAACAAAGGAGGCATTTCGTGCCGCTAATGTTGTGCCCAAGTAAAGCCCATTTGTAATATTGGGCTCTCGATCAGTCTTATAGTGTCAGTAAAGGAGACCCGTTGGATGTTAGGTGTATCATAGATTTCAGCTCGTTTTCGGTGGTGCCTTTTGCTTCTTTTTTTTTTTTTTCCCATGTCATTTGAGTAGTTTAGGAAGCAAACAAACTTGGGATAGTGTTGAGACTGCATTGTGATGTTGTAAACTGTGCCGAAAACATTGTACTCTGTTCTAGTAGAAATGAGAAGGTGCTGAACTTAATTGAAATCATGGAGGGGGTATCCAAAATGGTCTCCAATGGTGGCATCCAATACTTCAGGAAATGTATATGGGATTCTGTTGTCTGCTAACTTGATAGGACAATAGTTAAATATTTCAAAACAATATAAACAACAAGGGTCCATAGCTCAGTGGTAGAGCAATTGACTGCAGATCAATAGGTCACCGGTTCGAACCCGGTTGGGCCCTTACCAATCATTTTTTTTATTGTATGTTCTAATTTTATGACAAATAAAATCAGAAATGGTTATCAAACAAGCCATGTTTGCTGTTTTTTCCTACACAAACTCTCCCATAAGTGCGTGTGCGTGTGTGTGTGTTGTGTGGTGTGTGGTAAGCCCTATATGTTTGCTGTTTTTTGTTTTTTCCTACACAAACTCTCCCATAAGTGGGTGTGGTGTGTGGGTGTGGTGTGGGTGTGGTGTGTGGTGTGTGGTGCGTGGTCAGGGGTGTGTGTGTGTGTGTGTGGTAAGCCCTATATGTTTGCTGTTTTTGTTTTTTCCTACACAAACTCTCCCATAAGTGTGTGTTGTGTGTGTGTGATGTGTGTGGGTGTGGTGTGTGTGTGTGTGTGGGTGTGTGTGGTGTGTAGTGCGGTGTGAGGTGTGTGTGTGTGTGTGTGTGCGTGTTTCCTGCCAAATTGAGAACAATGATTCTGAATAATAAATGAAGCATATATGGTATCAAAGACCAACTTATGGAAAACCAAAAAAAAAAAAAAAAAAAGACCTTTTATACACAAACTACACATGTCAACAAATCTTGCTTTACAATCAATTCAATTTTATAAGAAAAGAAATGGGCAAACAGATATAGTGATTCTGTCATACACAATTTGCAAAAACAGAAAAAATAAAATAAAATAAAAATCAAGAAACCTCAAATTTCATTAAATTCACGTAAAAAAGAGTTTTTTTTGAAAGAATACAAATGTCGAAATCTTCACTCAGTTTGTAATGTTGCGTTGTCAGAGCTGGATTCGAACCAATATAACTTCAATGTCGATCTATCTTGCCCTGAATTCTCGTTTACCAAAAAGACGCAACTTTTCACGAAGAACTGAGAAATTTATAAATATGCAGATCACTTTGCTGAATTCCTTTTGGCTTCAAGAGTTGAAGCTTCCTTGAGAGAAACATGCGCTTCGTTTTCCATTTTCAGTGCAAAAAGTGCCGCAGCTTGAAGATATGATGCAATATGCCATACTGGTGAGATTACCTGAGCTTGCATTGCATCATTTAAGGCTTCTTGAGGCATGTCACTCATTAGGTAAGATAAACTACGTCGGGCAAAGACAGTTGGAGAGACCATGGGTCCAAAGTCAATGAACTGCAAGTCAAAGTCAGTAGATGGAGAAAGTCAACAGCAGTCCAAGAATCCAAAGCGTAAATCATTGTACAACGGGTTAATTTCACTGCCCACCATGAGGTTTGGATAAGTCTCACGGCCTCACTTCAGGTCTGGTTTCATCTCACTGCCTCCTTTTGCCAGCTTAATTGATGCAAAATGACTATTTAGCCCCTAAATCTTTGAAGTTGGAATATACTTTGGGAGATTTAGGGATAAAATAGTCCTTTCTCATAAATGAAGTTGACAGGGGGGGGGGGAGTGTGCCGAAACCAATTCTTGGGGGAGACTGGTCCAAACCTTAGGGGGTGGGATGTGAAATTAACCCATTGTACAAAGGCTATTGTGAGTCTTCCACCAAATGTTTTCAAGATTGTAATGTTTGTAATAGCCACTAAAAGAAATGAAAATGAACAAGCAAAGACCTGTGTGTAGCACTCGATTGCAGTTTTGAATTCTTTCTGACGGAATGCAGTATCCCCCTTTTTCTTCGAGTTTAATGACTCCTGCATTTGATCTGTCCACATTTGGAACGAGAGCTGCAAAGTTGAAAATCTGTTATGGAAATGACAACTACGGATACCCTGACGTTTCAAAAGTTCAAGAAAATTGCATTTGAAGGCACACAAAAAAAAAAAAAAAAAAAAAAATACTTTAAACATGCTACATTAATGCCTAAATTAAAAAGAGTTCACAAATTCAAAGAAAATGTCCCTATTTGGCATCACAATTAATGTAGGAATATTTAGTAATTTTGCGGGGGTGAATAACGATTCTCTTGAATTTTTTTACAAGCTTCCGCATGTATAAGTATTGTTTGTACCGGTGGTAGTGTTTTTAAGTGCCGAAGTGTTTGTTGAACGTCATTTCAAGTGTTTTTTATTGCCCGATCTAGTGTTTTTATAGTAGTTGAAGTGTTTTGATAGCTAGTTCTAGTGTATTTGATAGTCAGAGAATGTTTTTTTATCCCAACACGCATGAAGTTTCACTTATTTATAAAAATGCCAATGCGCGCAAAGTTCCACTTATTTACAAAAATGTCACTAACACGTTTTAAAAACATGTTTTACACTAAGCTCGTGTAAAACACGTTTTTTCATAGAACCAACTCATATTTCATATATCAATGTCAATATGAAAGGGTTAGAATGTTATTATTTTTGAAATAGAAGGGGTTAAAGTATAAAAAACATGAAAACCATTTTACCAATGGATGTGCTATTGCCACTACAATAATTACTTATCCACTACAATTTTTGTAAATAGACATAATTATCTTTCCATAATTTAAGGAGTTATATTGAAG
Source organism: Adenophora triphylla var. japonica (assembly GCA_022495995.1). Taxonomy (NCBI): domain Eukaryota; kingdom Viridiplantae; phylum Streptophyta; class Magnoliopsida; order Asterales; family Campanulaceae; genus Adenophora; species Adenophora triphylla. The sequence continues at coordinate 175,645 of JAFEMH010003096.1, read as the reverse complement.
TACTTTAGATTTTAATTATATTCACTACAAGTTTTGTTTATCCACTACATTTTTAAATAAAAATTAAATTAATTATGATAATAGCAAAAATTACATTTAAATATTTCACTTATTTAATAATGCATAAATTTCCTGGAGTAAAAATATTATATTTCAAATAAATTTTAACATATTTTTTAATTTAATTAATATTAATATTTTTATCCGTCTATTTTCTAATAACATAACTAAATCACTTGTAATTAAAATAACCGCCTAAAGTAATAAACTTTTAATTCTTAACGAACAAAGTATATGCCGAACCTCATTTGTTTGTCCCTCATCATCTTTATAAGAAAGCTTTTCCAAGATCTCGTGCATTGCAGTCAAGTCCATTCTCAAGCAAGCTTCACCAAGTGGGGATCTAGGTGAGAAAGAAGCTGTGTGGGGGATACCCATCAAGATATAGGAAGGAACCTGCATATCAAGAAAAAAAAACAAGTCATAAGAAACTAATCTTGTTGACAATAGCTATGTACTCCCTCCGTCCCGGAATGTTGTTCCCACTTTTTCTTTTTGTTAATTTGAATGAATTTTGAGCAATAATTTTAGGTTAATTTAATTATCCTAATAAAAATCTAAAACTTGTTATTGATGCACCATTATAACTATTATCATTATATTTTTACAAGGATAACAACTAAATTAACATAAAAATATTGCTCAAATTTCATTTAAATTAACAACAAAAAAAGTGGGAACATCATTCCGGGCGGAGGGAGTAAAAGATAAATTCAAGAAGATACGAATCGCCACCGACCTCAGTTTCCCTCTGGAGAGAAGTCAAAGCAGCCACCAATGACTTTGGGTTGGGTCTTTCTCGGGGTTCATACTGCAAACAGCGGGAAGCCAGGCGCACCAGCTCTGTCCCATCATCATTAGTAAACTGTCCTTCCAAGCAGGAATCTGTCAGCATCTGAAGGTTTCGATCTCGTATCAAGTCAAGGGCCTGTCAAGTTATCCAAGTTAAGATTAGCAGGATCCAACAATTGTGAATAAGTTAAACCTATAAAGAATATCAACCTCGTGAATCGAGAAGCCTAGCTCAAGGGATGCGGCATCCAGGCATTTTGATCCTTAATTGTTCTCTATGCCGCATAGAAGTTAAGAGATTCATTGTGGCTTTCGATTCTGTCAAATTCATCCTAATAAGGTTCTGCTTTTTAGTTTGAAAAGTTCCATGCAAGGGACTTTTCATAAATTAAGTTAGTTTTATGACTTCCAAAATAACCTTTTGTTGGGGTATCAACCCAAGTCCCACATCGGCAATTGAAAGAAGAGTTGTCTAGTATAAAAAGGTGTTCACCCACTTCATTAGTAAGAGGCCTTTGGGAGATAACCCAAGAGCAAATCCGTGCGGGTTGGGCTAAAGCAGACAATATATACCAATGTGGAGTGGTGGGGTGGTCGCGGTCCCAACAAGTGGTATCAGAGCCGTGGTTAGTGGATGGGCGCGACGTAGTGGACCGTGTGTGGATGATGTGGAATTTCCTCCAGTGGTGTGACCACTTGAATGGAGCACTGTGTGTGCCTTGTGTCGAAAGTCTTCCTGATATTGGTGATAAATCAGACGGCGTGTCCTGCAAGAGCAAATCCGTGCGGGCTGGGCCTAAAGCGGACAATATATACCAATGTGGAGTGGTGGGGTGGTCGCGGTCCCAACAAGTGGTATCAGAGCCGTGGTTAGTGGATGGGCGCGACGTAGTGGACCGTGTGTGGATGATGTGGAATTTCCTCTAGTGGTGTGACCACTCGAATGGAGCACTGTGTGTGCCTTGTGTCGAAAGTCTTCCTGATATTGGTGATAAATCAGGCGGCGTGTCCCGCAAGTGGTGAATAGCGGCGGTACAAGATTCGCTAGAGGTGGTCCTTGGTTTGAGGGGAGGATTGTTGGGGTATCAACCCAAGTCCCACATCGGCAATTGAAAGAAGAGTTGTCTAGTATAAAAAGGTGTCCACACACTTCATTAGTAAGAGACCTTTTGGGAGATGACCCAAGAGCAAATTCGTGCGGGCTGAGCCCAAAGCGGACAATATCTTACTAATGTGGAGTGGTGGGGTGGTCGCGGTCCCAACACCTTTCTTTACTTTAAAGCCGAACTTTTTAGTAATACTCCGTATATAATAATCCTAAGAATAAGAGTATTTATGGGGAAATAAAAAACTTTTATCCTTTGAAGGAACGGGGGAGTAAAGAATCAGAGTAGAACAAGTTCATTGTTAATTGTAGTTTAGAAGAAACAGATACATACATGGCTAGGAGGAATATGCTTCCCACTGAGAAGGTCAAGCAAAAGAGTGCCAAAGCTATATATCACACTCTCTGGCGTCACTCTTCCTAATTAAAAGAAAGATAGAAAACGAAACATTATAATCATATATCAACAACTCGATGCAACAATCTTTAGGTATATGACTTAGATAAAATGAATACATACCAGTTCTTAAATACTCGGGAGGTGTAAATGCTAGATTGGTGCTATAACTTTTCCCATCCCTACTATTTTTCATAAGGCCAAAGCATGAAAGTCTAGGATTACCCTCCTGCACGAATTCTAAAGTAAATACACCCTCCGCCCCAAAATGAATGACCAAAAAAATAATCAAATTTCTTATTGATCAAGACCAAATTTGAAAACTTTTTGGTCATTCAATTTGGGACAGAGGTAGTACAGAACACACAGAGAAATAAACAGGAGAAAATGGGCAATAAATCAAGAAATGATCTATAGTATTCACCTCATCAAACAAAATTCTGTAAGCATTGAGATCATGATAAAGGGCACGACCTTTTCCTGTACAATATTCAAGAGCTTCTGCAAGATATAGAACAACCCGTAATCGCATGGCCCACTTCATTGGCTGTGCTTCCCCTGAATCAATCAAGTAAACAAATCATCTGCATTACATCTGAAGTAATCCACAAATAGAGATATCAAACTTAAATCACCAATGAGAAAAAAAGTGACCAATCACAACTACACGCATAGACTGTGTGTGTGTGTGTGTGTGTGTGAGTGCGAGAGTAAGAGGATGCACAAGCATTTAGTAAACTTACAATGAAAAAGGTGTTTTGCTAGTGTATTGTTGGGCATGTATTCTGCCACAAGCAGTCTCTCATCATTTTCACAGCAGCAACCAAGCAGATTCGCCAACCTAAGGTTACGGAGCTGGCCAACAGCTTTTGCTTCTTCCTGAAGTAATCATAGGCCAAACTTACATAATCAGGGATAACTAGTAACACAAGGAAATCTCCCACGCAATTAAATGTAATAAATGAAGGATAACTGATAGAGATATATAACTAAATCTAGACACCTAATGGCATCATTGCCCTCCAGTCAGAAATTTGCAATCTTATTCAGCCTAAACTACTTAAAAGTGGAGATATGTAAAGAAGTTATTAAAGATGAATGTAACAACAAATATCAAATAAAAGCAGCAATGTTATGAGAGCTTACTTTGCAGTTAAAGCGGTTTTACGAGAATCTCTTTTCCTTTAACATATGCAAAATGAGATTTTTTTACAAGATAGATGTATTATTAAGTTTCTTAACCAAGCACATATAAAAGGACAAAACATGTCAAATGATTGGATCATACAGTTGAATCACGCATGTGCTTATGTTGTGTGTGTGTGTGTATGTGTGTGTGTGTGTGTGTGTGTGTGTGTGAGAGAGAGAGAGAGAGAGAGTGAAAGAGAGAACATAATTACCAAGAACTGCCGAGCATCAGGCCAAGCTGATCTATTAAAGCGCTTAACAGCTATTCTTGTTTGGTTCTCCAGTTTGCCTTTATATACAACATTAGGAGCCTTCTCACCATGCTCAGATACAATGTTTTCAACAGCAAAACCAGATGTGGCATTTTTCAGTTGCTCTAAGGTGAACTCTCTGAATACTGGTAAGTTGCCATTGTCCCCACTGTCATCATTCCCTATCCAAGCGTAAACCACCAAATTTCAATAATCTATGCTACTTAGTTATTACTCCCTCCGTCCCAAATGAATGTCCAATTTTCAAAACTTTGTCTCAAAATGATTGTCCAATTTATTGGGAAGTTACTAAACCCTCCCTCGTTATACAACAAGCTCCAATTCACACTTGCGATGCAATATGGTGATATCATTAAGGGTTTTTATGTATTTATGTTGCAAAAAATGCTTAAGTTTTAACAATTTTCCAAATGTCCCTCACAGTGAAATTTGGACATTCATTTAGGGACAAAGGGAGTATAGTGAAACAGGGCATAAGTAACATATCATGGGTAATAGATCCATTACCATTCTCTGGTGCTTCAAGAACCGATGCTTTATTTGGTGAAACCAAACAACATGGGTTGAGCTTAGTGCACACCGAACCCATGTCAAAAATATCACGAAATCCCTACCTAATGACAAAATCACCAAATCTGACATTAATTAAAAATTCAATCCATTTCCATCAAAAGCAATTTTATTGTATCTACTCAGCCTCAAAAAGGGAATAAAATCCAATAATAGCTGGCAATTAAATCTCAAAATTTTGCAGCAAATGTAAATGTTCAGCAAATGTAAAAATTTTGCAGCAAATGTAAATGTCCATAATCTCAAACTTGAACAAAATCTGATCATTAATAGGTTGATCTATAAAATTCTCATTTACTATCCATAAAATTAAATACTCTGCACACACACACACATTAAAACTTCCTGGTACCAGTAGATACTATTTCAGTTTCTCAGGCATCATATCACACAAAACACACACACACAAGGCCCTAACTTTGTGATTCAGTTGACTACCCAGTAAAGTTCTTGAAAAGAAATTTCTGGGTAATTCAGCTAACCTGTACTGGGTTTATGCAAAAAATCCCAAATCAGATGAACAAAATAAAATTCATCAGTATTTCTAGAGAGAGAGAGAGAGAGAGGGGAGTATATACCTTGAAGAACGACTCTTTCCTTCAGCAAGTCAACCTCTAAAGTCCACTTCTTTTCTTTTGCATTGAATCAACAACAAAAACCCAAAATCCCAAACCGCGTATATATCTTTACAATCCAAAAATAGTCAATGAGACATTGTCAATGAAATCAGTAAATTTTCACCTCAGAAAACACACACTGTGAAATGTTTCTTGAAACACTCAGAAACGATTTGTTTTTACAGATTCGAGAGTTGGGTGATTTCTTGAAAGACTAACAAAGGACGAGGAAAATCAAAAGTTGTGATTTTGAGGAAAACCCAAATGAACGAATCACGAGCTGGTTGAGATTCAAGTGTGGAAAGAAATAGAAACCCAACAATCATGCATCAGATCTCTAAATATCTCTATATTTATATTTATTTAAATTAATTTGACAATATATATATATATATATATATGTGTGTGTGTGTGTGTGTATACTAATTTAAATTAATTTGACATTATTGACTTATTTTTAAGTTTATAATTTACAAATGTGTTTTGAGTCGATAGTAAGAGAAACGTTTTTAATACGGAGTACTAATTTACGAAAAAACAGGTTTTTCATAATTGTCAGTTCTAATATTATAAAGTGTCATATTCAAAATGACACTTATAAGCATTTAAACCGACACTTAAAAATATTTAAACTGACATTTTTAACATTTGCTAAAAAATGACTAGTGATAGACTGATAGTGTTATAAATTATCAGCGTTGTAGTTAAATAGTGTCAATTATAGTGTTAAAGATTTTCCGTTGTAATGTTAAATAGCACCACCGTTGAAAATAGTATTATTCCTAATATTAAAATTTCGATTATAGTTTTGCAAAGATTAATTTTCATTTTCCTCATATATCTTCAAGTGTTAAATAAACAAAACTTGTCTTAATCATCTCTAAACTAATAAAAGGGCAAGTGAGATATTTCATAATGAAATTAGTACTTGTTTGATAAACAAAAAAACATAATTATTTCATGTAATTTACACTATCTATTAAACCTTTCAATATTTTTAATATACCACTTTACTTATATTATCATACGGTCTTTAATTATTTTTAATATTTGGAATTAAATTCAGCTCATTCTTGAAGTTTGGTACTCCCTTCGTCTCATTATGTTTGGCCAGATTTTCATTTTTATTTGTCTCATTTTGTTTGGCCACTTATAAACCCAATGCAAATTTATATTTTATTTTCATAATATATCCTTATTTATTTTTATCCTTTGACTAATCAATTAGACATGTACGAATTCTAGCCCCATAATTAAGGAATGATATAACTGAAAATGTAATTAAACAAGACAATATTAAAGTTTCTTAAAGTATTTAATTTTGTTTATTGGCAAAACATAATGAGACGGGGAGTAGTTTTTACTATTTTTCTTCATATTTTTTTATTTTCGATTATAATTACAAAATAGGTGAATACTGAATTTAACCCTCAATTTCTGTCATTTGGCTTCTTCGAAGTAAGCATTTAAAAAATCATATTAAGAAATTACTCATATCATTGCTATTTCCATAACTAGTTTATGAAGTAGGACTGAAATTGGAGGATTTTGGCCATACCCTTGATTTAATGAGCTTATAGGTTTGAAGGTTGCAATAAATTTGATTTTGTTTGGAAGGATGAGAAGAGGAGGAAAGGGTGCAAACATAATATAATACTGCATCCGTCACAAAATAAGATTTTTAGTTTGACTTTACACGAATATTAGTAAAAACTATTGTTAATATGAAAAGTAAATACAGAGAGAAAATAGGTAGATAGTTTTTGACAAGTGAGTCTCATTATTTATTTTAAATAATAGAACAACTACAAACATTACCGTAAAATATACCAAAAAGAAAAATAAGAATATTATTTTGGAACAGAGCGAGTAATAAAAATGGTGAGGCAAATGGAAGAGCGTGAGAGAGAAAGAGACATCCCATCATTCCATATTTTCCAAAAAGTCTCCCCACAACCCTCCCAAGACCAACATAATATTTGTGCCCTAATTATTTTGCTTTATGGACTTTTGTTAATTGTGTTTGAATGACACAAAGTATGGATAAAGTAAAGCAAAGAAAAAGGTTATGGAATGTTTGGATGCAGCTTGAAAGGATAGGAAAAGTAAATATGAAAAGTAGTATTTATAAAAAAAAAAAAAAAAAAAAAAAAAAAGAGGAAATGGAAAGCTTAATTGACTTTTTATGGACTTTATATTTTGTTTATTTCAAGATGGTTCAATCAATCTTATACTCCTCCGTCCTGGGCACAGGGTTCAAATCTTTCCTTTTGATCCGTCCTGCACAGAGGTTCATTTCCATAAATGGAAAGTTTTTGAATATATTTATACCCTTATCAACTCCATATATTTACAAAAAAACCATCCATTATACCCTTATACATTCTCTCTCCACTATTCTCACACACATTTAACTACTATTCTTCCCACTCATTCTCTCTCCTATTAAATATTTTTAACTTTTACATTCTCTCTCCTATTCCCTACCACATATTTAACTTTTACATTCTCTTTCCTATTTTCTACCACACATTTAACTACTATTCCATATCTCACATTTAACTTTTATTCATTTTTTAAAAAAAAATTTAAGAAGCGTGAAATTCACCCATATACCCATGGTCTGGGACGGAGGGAGTAGTACTAATTTTCTATGTTAGATGTTGAGAATCTAAGACTTTAGATTGAAAAGAAATTTATGAAATAGAAAGATAATCTCATTTATTTTATGGTTTACCCTAAAAAAATAACAATCGTGTTTCGCGTGATCAAAAGTAGCGAAATAGCCGTTGAAAGAAAGGGCCGACATAATAGGCACTCAAAACAGTGTTTCGCGTGGTCAAAAGTAGTGAAATAGCCGTTGAAAGAAAAGACCGACATAAAATAAATAGGCACTCAAAACAGTGGCTCTCAATTTATAGACAACTGCTCCCCACTTCAGTACGAAAATAAGTCTTTCACACTTGTCGTTGTGCCAGCTTTGATGTTTTTACGGAAATAAGTTGAAAAGCAGTAGGAACTAAAGTGAACAATAGTCTGATCCGTCTCCGTATGAGTCATTATCGATTTTAGCAACCTTTCTCTAGGAACCTACTCTTAATTTCCATATCCGAGCCTCGAGTTCAATATTTGAGTCAATCTTAATTTACATCTCCGAGCCTCAAGTTCTTCGAGTACAATGTATGTGAACCAAATAAATGTAAAAACAAGAGGTTTTTTTTGTTTTTTTAACATATTTGTGGTCTTAATAGACATATTTACCTTGAAAACGAGCGAAAAAACAGAGCATTTGCATGATAATTATGTTCATTGAACATCGTGGCGTCGCATTATATTTATGTTAATTGAACATTGTTTACAGTAATCCAATTCTAAACTCATGGATCGGTAAACTTGTGACTTCAATTTGGGATTTACAAAAGAATCATGGATCGACGTCTCCATCTTTACCCGACGCTTTTGCTCCTAGAATCTCCGGATTTCTTTAGGAGGCCTGAAGTTGAGGGGATGAGTTTCCGGGGTAGCGTTTTCATCTTCTTTCCACATTTTAATAGTTTTGTCCGCTTCACAACTAATGAGCCTTGTACCGGTGACATCATAGGAGAGAGCATATATCCCAGCTTCACTTTCCAGTGAGCCTGATGCAAAAGTCAAACATTGGGTCAACCTCCTCTACTGATACCACAACAAGAGTACACACACACACAGAGAACTGAATTATGAGTTGCAAAAGTTCCGTACCGGGTTGAACGATTGTCTGAGATTGCTGGAAACTGTGGCCACTCTTCCAATCCCAAAACCACATGCTTCCATTGTCACCTTCAATCATCACAATAAAAATTGTAAATTCTTGGTTTGTCCCAATGAACTAGAGTGGATGCTGGGGTTCGATTTTATTTATTTGTTATTATTTTTATTTTAATTATTTAAATATTATTCATTTATTTGTTTTTGTTGCCCTATTTCTCTTGATTTTCTTCAAACTTTCTTTGACAAGTTCATATGTCGATTCATGCAGTGGCGAGGCCACATATATCACATGGGGGTCATTTGGACCCACTTTCCACATTTGGAAAGTGTCAATTTAAGTCCTGGGCGATATTGGCAACTAATGAACCAAACAGAACCTATTAGTAGTTAGATTCTCTAATAATGGATGTCTTAGATTTTTCTTTGAATAGTTTCTTTTAATGTGTTTCAAAAGTCAAACATGGGTCATAATCCTTTAATGAAATAAACAAATAATATTTCAAGTCTTCAAGATGTCATTCTTTTTGAATACCCCTAGGATACAAGCATAACTCAGGTGGACTTGATAAACTACTTAAGAAATTTTTTAAAAAATGAATAAAAGTTAAATGTGGAATATGAAATAGTAGTTAAATGTGTGGTAGGAAATATGAGAGAGAATGTAAAAGTTAAATATGTGGTAGGGAATAGGAGAGAATGTAAAAGTAAAAAATATTTAATAGGAGAGAGAATGAGTGGGAGGAATAGTAGTTAAATGTGTGGTAGGGAATAGGAGAGAGAATATATAAGGGTATAATGAATGATTTTTTTGTAAATATATGGAGATGATAAGGGTATAAATATTATTCAAAATTTGTTGCAAATTTTTCTGAAACGACATGAGCAAATCAAAAGGGAAAGATGACAGCGGGCTGAAGAAATCAAAAAAATCATTTTTAATGTGATTCATGCAAGTTCATTAGAGAAGCCATCATATATCAAACATGGGGGTCATTTGACCCCCTTCAATTTACGGAAAGTGTCAATTTTAATACCTTCAAAAATTTAAAATTTTGAAAGTAAATTTTAATACCTTCAAACATTTTACTACTAAAAATGATGAATTTATATATTTTGACCCCCTTAATTTTGAGAAAAAAATTGCACTAAATTACTATTTTGACCCCCTTAATGCTAAATTTAGATACCACAATTATTATATGTATCCCAAAAATAACCTTGAATCGCTTTTAAAATTTTTGGCTTCACCATTGGATTCATGTAGCCGACCCAAGTCATTTTGGAATAATTTCATGAGGCCCCCTCACCCCAAATCATTCTCCATAAAACCCCAGACGAGAATCAAAAGTCCACACTCAAATAGAGGTCCTTATCAAAATTCCATAAAAACACAAAACCTAGGTATAAGAGTAATTTTAGTCTAATACCTTTGGGTATAAGAGTGGATTAATTAATAAAATATGAGATTTTTATTATTATTTTTAAGAAAAGGTGACAAATTTTGAAAAAAAGTACTCTTATACCTAGATTTTAGTCCTATGCCTTTGGGTAAAAGAGCGACAAGCAGGGGTAATGTGTAAGCGTGGGTTTCTATGAAATTTTGCATTTCGCCCGGCTTTTATGGGTTTGTTATGTCGCTCATGGGTCCTAGAGTCCATGGCCCAATCATTTTGTGACTAAGGTCTTCTTGTTGTTGTTTTCCCTAGAATCTAGAAAAAAGATTATGGGAAAAGGAAACGATAACCTGGAAACACCCCAAGAATCTGACCTACAATATTGTTTTACAACCATGAAATCTTACCTCCAGTAGCCATGACACCATCTTCATTAACCGCCATTGCATTGATGATGGTCTTCTGTTGAGAGCTGTAGGCGGAGACATAAATAACATCGATTTAATTTTTTATTCGGAAAAAATAAACACGACCACCAAAAACAGGTTTCATCGTCCGAAGTCACACATTTTATTTAAAAAAAATGCAAATCAAGGATTTCCTGAAAATACAGACATTCACAAAGTGACATGTTATACACAACTTACAGCATATTGTGCAGAAATTCTCCTCTTGGAAGACTAAATTTTTTGGTGTTGTCTGCCGATGCAGATGCAAAACTATTCCTGTAATACGAAGCAAATAAATTGGTTTATAAATGATCTCAAGAATAAAATTTATAGTCCAAGTTACAACACCAATATAGGCACAATCTCTTGCCGACCAGAATAGTTACATACTCTATGGGATGCTTGGCCATGGCACGCACAGATTTCTTATGATGCGTCAATGTTGACATTGTTTTTCCTGTGCAAAAATGAGCTTGAACTTTAATGCCGGGAAAACAAAAAAAAAAACAAAGTATAGGACACAGATTAAGAAATTCTATGAAACTTTACCATTTCTAAGATCCCAGAACTTTATGGTTGTATCATGTGAGCCAGTGACGACTTGTGGATCCTGGAGTAAAGGATGCAAACAAAAGCTTGTCAATAATGAAATAGTTATTACAGATATTCCAAAATATGGTATGATTAAATTAAGCAGTCGAACACAGTAAAGGACTTCTTACCGTAGGCCGAGTGAAAACAGAACAAACTGTATTATCGTGGCCTGAAAGAGCGTGAATTTGAGACTTGGTACGGATGTCCCAAACCTGCATTTTTGTTGAGTAGAATAGATCAGAATTAAAAAAATATGCACCTGATAAGTAGATTAAGATATTGCCAAAAAAAAAAAAAAAGTGCACTCTATAACTTGTATTCAAGTCAACATCATACACGGCAGACAGAGTCACGGCCCCCGGTGAGCAGAACGTCGAGAGTTGGATGAAGAGACAAGCAGTAAACGCCACTTAAATGACCGTGATAAGACCGGATAACCTTTAGAAGAAAGAAAAATTAGCGCATAAGCAAATTTATAAATGTTTTTTTTTTGAGAAAAATAAAATAAAAATAAGTATATAATTACAAACCTTGTTTTGTTCAAGATCCCAGCATTTAACTAGCTTGTCATCGCCAGCAGAAAACATGTATGTGTGCCTACTGCTAACAGCAAGGCCTGCAATAGATACAAAAAACTCATTTCTAAAGTCTTTTTAATAAAAGATGATTGTTAGTCAATTGGAAAAAAGGTTAGAAGCAGCAACTAAAAACCTACCTCGCACTTGTTCGATGTGCCCAGTGAGCGTTAGCTTCAACCTCCCAGATCCAACATCCCAAATCTTGCCAATGTAGGGGGAAAGATTTAGTAAGGCATTCAAGAAAGTGCGGGTATGACAATCAGATAAGATATTTTCATGAATGGTTTCCAGGGCATTGTAGAATTTTTCAATCAGCTTGTCATCCATTGCGTAACATTAAGTTGAAGTTATTTTTATTAGTCGTGTTTAAATTAGGGGCAATTACCAAATCGTCTCTCACCCTTACAAAAACGACCACATAGGACACATATTTTCGGAATCGACCATCAGGTCCTCTCTTTATAGATGGATACGCGCGTCCTTAAGGGGCTAGCTGTCACACTCTCGCCTCCCTCGTTTTTCCTTTTTTTCCCTCGAAGCTTTAAAATGAAATATCTTAAGATCCAAAAGTATAAAAAAAAATTAAAAAAAATCCAAGGCCATCGTTGTGTTCGTATCGTCAAGACAAATCAAACTAGTAGCATCAACATATAATCTGAAGTAAATTTGAGAAGTTCACATTTGTTCCAAATTCACGGTTGTTTAGCTAAATTCATAATTTATGTGTGAAAATGGTTACCATTTACTTGATTCATGGTTGTTTTTAGTTAAGTTCACAGTTGTTTTTAGTCTTTCATTGCCTCTATTTTTGTAATTTTATGAGATTCTTTGGCATATTTGTTAAGTTCACAGTTGTTTTTAGTCTTTTATGGCCTCTATTTTTGCAATTTTATAAGATTATTTGACATATTTGTTAAGTTTACAATCGTTTTGTCTTTTATGGTCTCTATTTTTGCAATTTTATGAGATTATTTGACATATTTGTTATGTTCAAAGTTGTTTTTAGTTAGGTTCACAGTTGTTTTTAGTTAGGTTCACAGTTTTTTTTTGTCTTTTATGGCCTCAATTTTTTACAATTTTATGAGATTATTTGACATATTTGTTAACCTCACAACTATTTTTACTTGGTTCACGATTGTTTTTAGTCTTTATAGCCTTTATTTTTGCTATTTTAAGAGATTATTTTTAGTTTCAATCTACTACTCCCTCCGTCCCAAAATGATCTTATTATATTTTTGTTACTACAAATGAACTTAAAGAAATAATTACTAATGTAAATCTAAAACTTGTGATTGATATACCATTAACAATATTATTAATAACAAATTTAATTTTTTCATTAGGATAATTAAATTATAAAAATTTGCTCAAAGTTCATTCATGATAATAATAATAAAAAGGGGTAAATCATTCTAGAACCGAGGGAGCAGGACCATTTGACTCATTATCAAACTTTATGGGATATGTTACTGTTCTTCCTACTCCAATCTTTCAACTCCCCACACTTTTGTCAATCCGCACAACCAACTCCAATCACTCTTACTCCACTTCCACTTTCAAAATCGCAATTCCAGTTCTTCCATTACAAAGCCATGCCAATTCCTACTCCAATATTTTAATGCCCAAGAAGAACAATTCCCTAATTCCACAAGATAAGGTCTGTTGCTGAAGAACAAACCCTAAGTGTCAATGCAATTACCAGAGAGAGAGACTTGCAACCCGTTCATGTTCCGGTTCCCCTTTCGACCTCCTCATTGGACCTTCTTCATCAACTTCACATGAGCAAGACAGAGAACATAACGATGAGACTTGCAGACTTCGATTGAATGGCCGGAGTTGAGATGAAGCCTAGAGATCAGACAGATATGGGGTGTTGCACATAGATGAAAGCTATGATGCTTGGACTCGAGTACAAGTGCCCGACACGGGTACGGATCCGAGTGTCGGATACTTCAAATCTCAAAATTACGGACTCGGGGACACGGATTAGAAGGGTCCAAATTCTGAATATGGACTCGGCATATAAAAACACATGATGTATAAAAAAATAATCCAATTACTAAAATGTAAATTTATTATGGAGCGAAAAGTAATACAACAATTACCATGTGTCCAATACATTTAAAATGAGTACCCAATTTAAAATACAATAACAAAAAGTCAATTTTTTAAAATGTGCACGGTCTAACTTGTGGATAGCAGCTGTATCCAATCCCAACCACTCGTGAAACCCTTTAACTTCTCTCTTCGTGAAATTTCTCTCTCCTCTCCGCCCCCTCATTTTCTCTTTTCTCTCTCCTCTGCATTTGCATTCCCATGGAGACCTCAATTTCTCTCTATCTATCTATCTTTAGATTGAGGAGACCTCAATTTCTCTCTATCTATCTTTAGATCTTCAAACGTCGACCATCATAGATTGATGACCCCAACAACCTTTACCAATTGACGACGGCGACCTCGACGACCACAACAATCGAGCCAATTTCTGAGGTAAGTGCCGAGTTCGCTTTCTCCTAGCCACGTCCGACACATATCTTCGCGTCGTGTTGTGTCGACACGGGCACAGTGCCCTAAAATGGCGAGTCCGAGCATCACATGATGAAAGAATATGTCGGCTTTGTTCTTCCAGATCGGCCGCCACAAAATTCGACAACATGAAAAAAGGAGAGGAGTGACCAGAGATGGTTGAGGGTATAGAGAGAGAAAAAAGAGTGTGTGTGTGTGTGTGTGTGTGTGATTATGGGTCTTGTTTGATGACAGTGAGAGTTGGAGAATGTCGCCAAAGGTGGGGAAGGGAGGGGGTCGTCGGCGACGGGGAAGGGATCGCCGGAGAAAGTAGAGAGAAAGAGAGAGAGTGTGTGTGTGTCTGTGTGTCGTGTGGGAGGAGAGGGGAGGGTAGGCTTTATTTGGGATTAAAGGGTAGTGCTGTCATTTAGGTAAAGTTTAAATGGCTTTTGGACCCTATGGTAATATTGATACTAAACACCGGACTAATTGGTCGATTTTCAAAATGTTTGTTCTAAAATGTAGTTTCACTTAGGGTGTGGATTAGACGGTAATAACCCCTTTAAATTAATATTATCAATCAAACTGCCACCATCATAATCAATTCTTGAGTAAGATACAGATATATTTGAGATTCTTATATATCTCTTGTAAGTGACTTGAAACTCGCATCTTTTTTTGCCCCGCCCCTCTAAAATGGTTTTTTCCCTCCATATTCTTGGCCAAATCAAGAGTAGGATGTTAATCAAGTTCATTCGCTGAGACCAAACCTTCAAATCCTGATTTCAGATGATTTGAAGTGACACGTAGTACACGAGAATCTAGTGGAACTCGTACAATAGCGATGAAGGACAAATTTGGTAAAAAACAACAATACATAAGACTGAAATTGACCTAATATATTTTAAAAAATAACAGATAGCAAGAAATATGTACTACTTGAATCATGTACATTGTGTTTAGAATTATTACCTTGATTGTGCGATCAGCAGATCCTGTGCAGAACCAATCGTTGCTTGGATCAAATGCAATCGATCTTACCCATCCCAAATGGTCACTGATCACCTGTACAAGTTGACATTTGAGATATAAAAGAATTCAGGCCAAAAGGGGGGAAACTCAATGCATAAGCTCATTTCGAACCAAGTATAAATAAGAACGAAGATTTAACTGGTATCGGTGCATTGCAAAAGAACATATTAACTTGTGAGATTAATATGATTCTACCACCGAGGAATTTGGCAAGCTACTTTGCGGATGTTAACATAAAATGGGTAAAATTAATAAATTCGGATAATATCTTCTCGGGCAAAATTGACATATTCATGCATAAATGTTTTAGGCATGACTCGTGAAATAATATTTACAGCTAGCTACTCTAGCTACTATCTTTATCATATACAACATGATGTATATAATATATCCAAGTAGATCAACATTAACACATTTGCAGGGTTGATGATGAGGCACAGATATTATGTATGTTTGATGCAGCAAAAGAAACGTGGACATAATCACATCCTGCAAAGAAGCTATAAAGAGGTCCACAAAGACTTACTAAGCATATATTCCATCAATGAAACAAATCGTTGAGCTTAATAAAAAAAAAATCCCTACGTCCTAAAATGATCTTCCTACTTCTTTCGTCGTTAACGCGAAGGTACTTTGAGTAATAATTTTAGGTTGATTTAATTATCCGAATGAACATCTAAAAATTGTTATTGATAGTATTTATAATGGGGCATCAATAACAAGTTTTTAAATTGGGAGAATGCCCCATAAGTTCTAAAAAAGTTTTTAAATATTGTATATAGAATGCAGTATAATATAATACTGCATAAGAACTTATGGGGCATTTAAATTAATGAGGAACTTGAGGGGAAATGATTTATCCCAAAAGGAACTTATGGATAAAATTCCCTTAAAAATTTCGTTAGGATAATTAAATCAACCTGTAATTATTGCTCAAAGTACCTTCGTGTTAAAAACAAAAAAAGTAGGAATACCATTTCGGGATGGAGGGAGTATAGATTGTAAAGGGCATTTTCAGAATGAAGGACAAATAGTCTATGAGAAGCATGTAGAGATCCCATTACGTAATAGACTCTGCAGGCAAAAAGAAGCTTCGTACCCTGTAGTTTTTCCATGGAGCACGCCACACAGGACGTGGCCACCTACTTGGTATTCTCTCCATAAGAGCTGAAGTTGAGAGATTTCTGAAGACAAGACAGCAGATTGTGTTAAGACGGAAACAATCACATCTAACATGGATGGTGAATGCATCATAATACAGTTTGTAATATAAATAAGTGGCGTTTCTTTGGAAATTCTACCTCACTGAACGATAAAAGGAAGTGGTTCAACACAGTTTACATAACAACTGTTTAACAAATCAGAATAAAATATGCTTCAGACTCATATTTAATTCTAAGCTCAATTTATTTATGAATATAATGAAACCAGATTCATTGACAATGAAACAATGAAAAAAGATTAGATGCCTTGATGGACAGTTTATCCATTCTAAGAAGCAACACCACAATGTTTTCTGATGTACGTATGAATCATGCAGCAAACACCAGAATGCAACAACAACAACTAAGCCTTGGTCCCAAAGTGATTTGGGGTTAGCTAACATGAATCGACGTATGGTCACTTCAATAAAGAAGTGAGAAAACAATGAAAAAGTGGAGAGGTGGTAAAATATAAAAATGTAAAAAATAAAATTTGTGAAAGCTAAGAAGACATTTAAAAGAAGACATAAGTGTTATTACTTGCCAAAAAAGTTTATGAATGAGCAATTCAAACCAATAAAGGATTATTGAAGTGTTGCACCACGTAAAACAAAACCGCGGGGAAAACTAAACCAAGTGCACGCAAAAAGTGCAGAGAAGAGGAAGTTCCCAAAACCTTTCAGATGAACAATGAGCAGGAATAACCGCACCGTCGCCAAATGAACTAGAATCAACACCGTAAAAAATATAAAGCATAGTTAAAAAAATGTGCTTGCGGGTAAGCGTAAACGGAATGCGTGCATGAAAATCAAAATGGAATGAAAAATTATATAAGTGCCATCTGTCCATGAGCAGTCAGGAGTCATGAACAAGTTGACATTCTTAAAGGTCAATATACAGTGAACAAGAGTTTTGATTTAGAGCGAAATGCTTACTGGCCCTTCAGTTGGATGGAGGGAGCAACAACTAAATCAGTTTGAGAGCCAGTCTTGTGAGGATCTCTCGAATTTTCAGGCCCTGCACATCAAACCCAAATTTGAATAAAAAGATAGTTGTGCTGCTCTAGGCTCACAAAGTCAAACGTAGAACTGATATTTTTCTTTCCAACTCTTTATTCATACATTACTTCTTTAGTATCTTGCTTAATCTATGATCTATCTAGTGAGAATATACTTTCTGCTCTAGGCTAAAACCTGTTGAGACACCTTTCACAGGACCAGCCATAAGTGAGATTTCAAGATATCATCGAATTGCAACATATACAAGAAATGGAGGATAACTCCATTAATTCCCTTTTATCCACAAGCAATATTTTACCTTTAAACTTAATGTTTTGACCCCTTTTGTGCTAAGAAAAATAGCACTATATTAAAAAATTTGCCCCCCCCCTTTAACTAAATTTAGTTAAAGGATTATAATATTTCATAGTCAAAATATCTTGCCCCCATTTATAAAATCTCTGGCTCCGCACCCTCTTAAACTAACTCCCAACCCTCCGGTCTACAAGTACTAATTACAAGCCACCTTGTATATTCTTTCCAGCTTCCTAATTCACACATAGGGCTGCCTTCATCTACAGTACCAAATGACATACTTAACCATGAAAAACATGCTTAGGTCTCTCATTCTCATCTACATAATTATAAAACTAGATAATAAATCAAAAATCATCTTGTACACAAGAAAAACAAACTTAACAAGTACCTGGAAGCGCAAGGGCATTCAAAGGGGTAGAAGTTAGTGTAGCTTGATCAACTGCTTTAGACTGGGTAGGAGGCTTTGTTATGCTCTTGATCCCACCATACTCCAAACTTAACTTCAGAACCAAAAAGAGCCGGGGAAAGAAAAAAACTTAAGCACCACAATTACAACCAAGTAGTCATCATAACTGTACAATTTAGAAAAATAGGTGTCGAAATTGTTACACGAAACGCACTACACACAAATATAGACCTGTTTAATAACCCATGAGACCCTTCTCAAGAAACATGTCTGTCTTGCCCTCACACCACCCATACACACATTTAATAACTCATAGTCCCTATCTAAATTGTCACACACACACACACACTCCTACCCCCTGTCCCGGAGTGAATGTCACATATATTCTGAGGTAGAGGGAGTATTTGATAATCCCAAACAACCAATTATAGGTTTGATTTGTCAACAAACACACACATATTGATAATAACTGACTAACCTTATGGCTCAACCGAATCTTCTTGCTGCAATCCAAAAACAACAAATCAAGAATCACACAATGTCAAAGTAACAAACTTTGGAATTGAAACAGCGAATTAAAGCTAAAATCATCGAGAATTATTAGCAAAATATTGGGGAAATTGACAAACCTTTCGGGGTCTGGAGGAGGGAGTTGAGAGTGAAGAGGGGAGAAGAGATCGAGAGTACGCTTTAGGGTTTTGAAACTGAGCTTCTTCAATGACTGTGGCTCCACCGGCAAGTCCATCTCCATTGTCGGCCCCGGCATCAGCTCCGGCGCGTTCTTCCTCGGAAACCTACTCAGTACAAAATATATGAAAAATTAATTATCTACATACTATCATTATGAAAATGTTTATTAATATATTAATATAAATACTATTCATAATAAATACTCCCTCCGTCTCACGTCTCACGTACGTAAGCGTGAACTTACTTTTTTGGTGTAGAAATTAAGGAAAAGTAGGATTCATAATAAATACTCCCTCCGTCTCACGTAAGTGTTACTTTTTTGATGTAGAAATTAAGGAAAAGTAGAATTCATAATAAATACTCCCTCCGTTTCGAAGGCGATCCGATTCGAAAAATTCGAATTTGGCAGAAATTTTCCCGATTCGATCGGATTTCGGATCGAATTCGGTTTATGACATGATTCGATCCGAACTCGATCCGATCCGATCCGAAATGCATTCGACCCGAGATCTGATCCGATCCGATTCAATCCGATCCGATCCATTTTATTAGGATTTTGATATTCAATTATACCCCTCATATTTTGTTAAATTTACATTTAATAAGTCTTAATATATACTCCCTCCGTCCCAATAAGAGCTGCCCAAATTTTTCTGTGCACGCAAATTAATAAAATGAGGGGAAAGTAAAAATGTTGTGAGTGTAATTTGAAAATAGGAGAGAGAATGAGTGGAGGGAATAGTAAATTATAATAGTGTTGTGAGTATTAAAATAATGTAGGAGAGAGAATGAGTGGAGGGAATAGTAAAGATTCCTTTGCCAAAAAAGGAAAGTGGAAGCTATTAACGGGACACCCAAAATGGCAAAATGGAAAGCTCAATTTCTTATTGGGACGGATGGAGTAAAGAAAAATCCATCTAGGTTTTCATTCATTCCAGCTTTCCAACCAAGGCCCTCTCTCTCTCTCTCTCTCCGAGCTCTCTGCGCCGCTCACTCCCCCAGCCCCTTACGCCGACGCCGCACCGTTCTTCCTCTCACTCTCCAGCCACCAGCGACCTCCTCTCCTCCCTGCGCCTCTCTCCGATCATCTATTCCTTCTCTCTCTCTCATGGCCACGGCCTTTAGCAAACCGGCGGCCCTCGCTCTCTCTCTGCGACGCAAAGGTCTCTCTCTCTTCACAAGTTTCTTGCCGAGCGATCTTACCGTGTTTTACGCAGCCGACCCCAAAAACTAAATCTAAGGTATTTTCCCAATCATTTCTTTAAATTTAAAATAGAGGTGGATCAGGAATATTGGCTTGATTTCCTTTTGATTTGGTAAGCCTTACAATTTTTCATTGTTCATGTGCTTCCATTTCATATCAGATCCGGAAAATTTCGTCTTATTTTCATTTTTTATTTTATTTAAAATTCAAAAGTGTATAGAATTCGCTGGAAGTGATGAATGTTTCCCCAGATGATCGAAGTTGAAATTACTGAGCGCTATTTGTTAATTTTTCTCTTTTGAGATAAATCCAAGCCAAAATTCTGATCCATCTTTATTCACTTGTACGTGTTTGTGTGTGTTTTTGGTAGTTAAATTTAAATAGATTATTTACGAATAATTAGAGATATTGGGTTGATGATTATTTCCCCAGATGATCGAAGCTGATTATACGAGCATTATCAAATGTCTTCAATGCTCAGTAATTTCAACTTTGGTGAGTAAATATTATACTTACCAAAGTTATTGCACCACTAGGTTGCCCAAGCATGAGTTTTCGAAATGAAGTCAGGATGAGTGTTGTTATTAACACCTTAGTATGACCGCTTCATCATTTAAAATTTTAAGCATATTCTGGGTTACGAGATTAACCATTCAGGATTGAAAACACAGCAGGAAAGGAAAATAGAGATGTGGAATAAACCAAATGAGCCCTCAATCAATATTAATTCCAAGCAAACAGCGAGTCGGACAGGTAAATTGCTGCCAAGTTAATAAAAAGTTTAACGAACCTCTCAATTTTTCCGTAAACCTGGATACCACTTCGTTCAGGACGATTGTTTCTATTGCTATTATTCGAGTAACAACAGATTTTGTAATTGTTTTTGTTACCAAGACATCTGAAATAGGGGTACGGTTGTTGATGAAAACGAAAGCGACGGTGGGAATTCGATTCTGAAATAGGGGTACGGTTGTTACCACTTCTCTACCCCAAGATCTTTCCTTGCAAACTTTTCTTTTGTAAGATATATTTGTAATGGAAATAAACAACAAATGAGAAGCTGAACATATTGTACATACCTGTGCTGCCATCTCCTAGGAGCTCATCTTCTGTTTTTTTTGTGTACAAGCTGAACATAGTGTTTCTTTCTTTCAAGTTTGGAGCCTAACTTCTGGTACATTAAATTTTAAAAATATTTAAAATTAAATACAGTTACTAAATTAATGTACACCTAGGTTCTTTCTGTCTTGCAGTTGGTAGTTTATTTAACTACTTAGGATTAGTTTATTTATAAGCCACAAGAACTTTAGCTGGCTTATATGGATGTTGATGACATTTTGCAGGAATTTGCAATGCCAGAGACGGATTCAGGGATCTTTTCTGATGTTGGGGCCTCTTATTACTTGTCATGATTCCTTAGATACTATGTAGGTTTATTTATTTTTGTTTGGATTGTTAATTTGTTATGGGATTGTAGACTTATAGAGTTGTAGTAAAGACTTGTAATATTTGGATGGTAAAAATGTCATGTTAACAGATACTTACTGATTCATTATATTTATGGGATTGTAGTTTATGGCTTAGTTTTTTTTTTTTTTTTTTTTTTTTTTGTCCACAGCTACTGTTTTTTTTGGTTTGCCTTTTTATTTTTTATTTTTTTTTGTGTTCACCAAGGGACAGTTAATATGCAAAAAAAAAATAAAAAAAATATAGCTTCGGATCGGATCGGGGTTCGGATCGGGGCTCGGATCAAGTAATTTCGGATCGGATTCGGATCTGGCCTTTTAGTTTTCGGATCGGATACGGATTATGCCTGATCCGATCCGATCCTATTGCCATCCCTAGGTGGAGGAGGTGTTTGTGAGTATGAAAAATTAAATAGGAGAGAGAATGAGTGAGAGAAATAGTTAGGAGAGAGAATGTTGTGAGTGTAAAAGTGAAGTAGGAGAGAGAATGAGTGGGTGGAATAGTGAATATTCTTTGCCATTTTTGACGGTCCACACTGATGTGGGACGTCCCAAAAAGGAAAGAAATCAACACTTACGTGGGACGGAGGGAGTATTAAATTTCTATAAAAATAAATAATCTTTAATTAAATATCAATTAAAAAAATATTGATTAAATACGATATTTCTTATGGAAAATGAGTATTAAATAATATTTCAATTAAATTGATTGTTCAATTTTTATTTTAAGTGACCATTTATAAAAGGTGAAATTTTATGTAATTTTAGTTGTTTAAGTATACGAAACTTAATTATCTCGTCGTATTACATTATGAGTTGATGCCGCAAGAAACGTGCTGTATCAATCTCCGTCCAGCAATAAGACTGATCTCCTTGCTTTTTGACCTGAAACAAAGAACCCACGACTAGTTGGAATGGTCTCCGGCTTAGACCCTCGGGTGTGAGAGTAAGTATGGTGTATAAGCTGATAAATTATAATGAACAAGATGTATTCAAAATAACAAATAGCGATTACCTCAAAACCGTTGATGTTGTAAGGTATTTATAGGCGTTGATAAGATATATAATTATAGTAGGATTGTATGAAATCCCTAGAATCGTGGATCAGATTGTGTAAATAAATAACTCCGGATTTGTAGGGCTTCCGTTATGGAAAGAGTTGTAGGCGTTTAAGACTCCGTAGGTCGACATACACCTTGTAGGTCGAGGTCGCCTTCATGGGTCTAGGCCAACCTGACTAAATGATATAGCCGGATAATGCCCGTATGAGATATGGATCGTATGTCGGACAAAGCTAGGTCGGGACCAAGGAGGTCGGACAATGAGCTAGGTCGACTAATCTTTGATGTTGGGCCGTGGGCCTTATAATAATTGGGCCGACCCACTAAGGACGTGATGGCAATAACGACTGAATAAATAGGCTTTGTATATTGGGCCTAGCCCGTCACTTTTATTCCGTTCAGTGCCCCCCAACTTTCTGGGTTGACTTTGTCGACCAGGAAGTTATAAGAATTTTGTTGAAGATTTGGGTAGATTGTAACTAGATGCTCGAACTGCTAGATAATCGACCATGATGACGTGGCTTAATCTCGACCATTAACTGTTTCCACTGCCAGATCTGTTGAAGCGCCATAATGATGAGAAAATACGGCGTTTTAGACAACTGCTTGGGAAACCGCGTCGGCATTAATGGAGCTAGATTTGAACCGTTTGAAACCCCCAAACCTTTCCTATTCAAATCAGGAAAGGTATAAAAAGGAAAATCCTTTTCCTTCTCAAATTTTTACAAACATCAAATCTCGAATATACTCAGCAAGAATCAGCAAGGCGAACGAAACCTCCGGCGTAATCAAGTCTTTGATTTACCGTCGGAAATCCACTTTCGTCAATTTAAACAAGGTACCCCTCAATTTCTTCACTTTTAGGTTTAATTTCTAAGTTCCCTTTCAATTCCGCCATGGCTAGGACCTTTAGTAGTGAACCTTGGGCTTGGTATGGGTATTGTAGTGTTAACCGTAGAGTATATAAGCTTATAAGTGGGGTATGGAAGGAGATGATCAGGGAGGAGTGTGCTTCCATCTTGACCAGGTGGGGTTTAAACTTTGTCGAACTAGAGCTTCCTGTAGGAGAGAGCTTGGGTGAGTTGGAGGCAGACGACCAAAGGATTGTTTGTTTCCACCTTTTCCACGAGCTACTAGACCACTTAGTCTTGTTTTACATCAGGGGGCCAAACAAACCTTCATTCCTTATAAATAGACAAGGCTTTCCAGGGGAATCTATGTCGTCATTAAGTAGGTCGCTTGAGTCTGTAAGTAGGAATGATTCCCCTGTTTCTTCCTCTGTAGATATGGCGGGTCAAAGGCAGGCTAACGCATCCACCTCGTCAAGCCCAAGGATTGTGGATGCTTTTGACTCCTCCGTTGCACAAGGGAGTAATGAAAGGGGTTATGTGGCCCCCATGCCCGTTGCTGGGAAGAAAGGCTCTGAATCCCGACTAACCATTCTTTATGGCTTCTGCGAGATCAACAAAGATGAGTTCAGACTTACCCATTATCCCAAGAAAGAATTCCTTACCAAGTTTGGGTCGACCTACACCATAGATCCAACTAGGGTGGCTTTCTTCTATGGCCAATTTGAGGCCGGGCTGAGACTTCCCTTAGACCCATTTATCAATGAATTTTTAGAGTGTATGAATGCTCTTCCCCTGCAGTTGGGAGTTAATACTTCTAGGGTGCTGGTATGTTTTGCCATGATCTGTAGGTTTCTAGGCTATGAGCCTTGTGTCCACATTTTTAGGATGTTTTAAGGTCACGAGTAGATAAGTCGACCTTGGAGATTAGCACCCCTTCCGCACCTCATGCCCCAAAGCTTTTCATCAATCTTCCTAGTAAGGCCGGTGGGTGGAACTTCCATGTCATTGTAGTTGAGAAGCGAGGAGAGGTTGGGAATTCCCTTTACGCTATGATAATTACGAGGTAATCAAGGAGCGGGATTACCGGTGCGGATTGGAGCGATGCCTTGTATAAGAAACTGGTATAAGTAGCTCGCGGGGTCCAATTAGTTGGGAGATCTTAGGGACCCCAAGAATAACTATATCCAGGCTGGGATGATGCTGGGAAGTGTTGAGGTAGCTCCTTTGGTTCCAATAGTTAGGAGCTTGAGGTACTCCGATTGGGTCATTCATGAGGGAGATAGGTTTAGGTTTGAGAATCAATGCCACGACTGTAAAAAGACCAAAGATTTATGCAGACTGAACAAATATCATTTTGGTGGTAAGTGTTTACTTGTCCTTTCATGTAGCTCGTCACTTCTTACCCGCATACTTCTTACTTTGCTCGTACATGTTTTACTCGTCAACTTTTGTATCTACCCTCTCGAGCTAACACTTCTTCTTATTTGTGCAGTTCTTACCCCGGAGCAGGAAGCCAACAAGGAGCGGGTTGTGAACGTAAACTTGAAGAAAATCAAGAAGGCCCATGGTGTTGCTAACGCACGGGCTAGCAGGCAAAAAGAAGCTGAGGAGCGACATAAGCTGTTGCAGTTGATTGATGAAGACACTGAGAAGATGATCCATGTTGAGGAAGATGCTGATCAGGTGGAGCTGGAGAAAACCATGGATGGCGCCCTAGAAGATAATACTGCCGAAGCTGAGGGGGAGGCCGAGCAAACACTTGAGCCCATACAGGAGGCCCCCAAAGATACTGCCAATCGTGATGTCGTCGACCTGGAAGACGATGAAGAAGAAGAAGATGAAAATGATCATCCTTTAGCCAACAAAAGGAAGAGATCAAAGCTTAACCCTGGACCTGAGAGGGATGACCCTTGTCAAGCATTGGATGCTGCTACTAAGGGCCCTCCACCCCGAACTTCCAACGTTTCATACGCCAAGCTCGTCCAAGCTCGAGTGGACAAGCTAAGCGATGTTCCCCCTCTCACGGGCATTGATAGCTCTAGTAGGGAATATTCTGAGTTGGAGATGAGGGGAAAAACATGATGACCTAAACTCAGCTTATGAGGCTCTCAAGCTGGTTAAAGAAAATGCTTTGAAAGCCAAGGATGAGGCGTGGGGCAAATTAGGTAAGACCAAGAAGAAGCTTGCTGCCGCCCTGTTGGGCAAGGAGAGGGCGGAGCAGGAGCTTGAAACTCTGACCCACTCAAGGAAAGCAACGATTTTTTGCCCAAGCAAAGTGAAAATCATGAAGCAGCTCAACTAAAATGGGAAGAGGAAGCCCAAACCAAGCTGAAGGTCGTTGTAGATGCTGCCAAGGAAGCTGCTAGCAAGGCTGCAGTGGAGGCTTATAAAGATGGTGATGAGTGCTTCAATTTTATTACGGATCAATCTAGGGCCTTTTTTGATGTAGGGCGCCGCCATATGGCTCGTCGTATTATAGTTGATCCCTCCACCGACTTGTCTGTCGAGCAACTGGCTAAATGGGCCTCGAACGTGGTCATCCTCTCGTTCCTTATAATGCCAATGACCTGGCTGCCATTGCTCAAGAAGATGAGGAGGAGGGAGCTGAGCCTTGGGTCGCTCACGAAGTCAATCCAGTCAACTTTGACACTCTACTCCAAGAATTGCAGGAAGCTGATGAGATGGAGGAAGTTGAAGGTGAGGAGGTCGCCCAAGACCAGCAAGCTCAAGCTGCCAATGATTCAAACATTTAATTTCTGCTTAGCTGATGTAATGAACAAGCTCCAGAATATTTTTCCTTTTTTGGTCTGTGTAACCTATGCCTTGGCCCAATTTTTGGGAGGCATTTAACTCGTAACATCTATTTGCTCAAGTCCTAGCCTGCTTTTTGGGGACTTCATTTATTTAATCGTAGTTGACCATACTTGAATCCTTTTATTTAGATCCTTGCTTGTATGTATGTCGAACTAGATTGAATGATGAATGAACTCGACACAAGTTTTTGGTCGGACTAGTTTTAGGAACAAAGTCGACTTAATACTTGTTTGTTGAAGAACGAGATTGACTAAGAGTCGAATATGTTAGAACGAGGTCGACTAAGAGTCGGACCTGTTAGAGGAACGAGATTGACTAAGAGTCGAATCTGTTAGAACGAGGTCGACTAAGAGTCGGACCTGTTAGAGGAACGAGATTGACTGAAAGTCAAATATGTTAGAACGAGGTCGACTAAGAGTCGGACCTGTTAGAGGAACGAGATTGACTAAGAGTCGAATCTGTTAGAACGAGGTCGATTAAGAGTCGGACCTGTTAAAGATAATTTTGGTGGTCGACCTAAGAGTCGGACCTGATGTGAATGAAGCATAGAAGAAACACAACTTTGTTTGAATAGAACTGCAGCTTTATTGAAGTTGTGAATCGATTACAAAGAAAACAGAAAACTGAAACTTAAAAGTAATACTTAATAAGGTGGCTATTATGCCATAGATATTTCAACTCTTCACCCTCTGAATGACCAATAATATAAGTTCCCTCTTTGACAACTCGAGTGACGACGTACGGACCTTCCCAATTAGAAGATAACTTGTTCTGCTGCGCTTTCCTTCCTGTTACCTCGATCTTCCTCAGTACGTAGTCTCCCACATTGAATGACTCTTCTTGACTTTCTTGTCATGGTAGCCCTTGGTTTTCTGCTTGTAGTTGACCATTCGTAGCTGAGCTGTAGCCCGCTTCTCGCCGAGCAAATCCAGATCGAGCAATCTGTTGATGTTGTTCTGATAATGATCAAAGAAGACTACCCTTGCTGTAGGAACCTGTAGCTCGACTGGTGCCATGGCCTCTGTTCCGTATATAAGGGTGAATGGAGTTTCACCCGTAGGCCCCCGGGTGGTTGTGCGGACTGCCCAGAGAGCAATGGGAAGTTCGTCCAACCATCTGCCAACTCGACCAACTAAGCCTGTCTTAAGTGCTGATAGGACCAGTTTATTTGCTGCTTCTGCTTGCCTGTTACCCTGTGGATATGCGACTGACGACTTCCAATGCTTGATGCCCAATTTGTTCATCTCCATTTCAAAGCCTGTAGAGAATTGTAGCCCGTTATCCGACACTATAGCTTGAGGAATCCCAAATCGACACCAAATATAATCATGAATAAAGTTGATGGCGTTCTCCTCCGTAATCTTAGCTAAGGGCTTGGCTTCAATCCACTTGGTGAAGTAATCAATGGCAACGATCACATACTTACAGTTTCCCTGGGCGGGTGGGAAGGGACCAATCAAATCGACTCCCCACATACTTAAAGGCCAAGATGCGACCACTGGAGTTTGCTCGGTTGTAGGCTGCTTAGGTAGATCGGCAAATCTTTGGCACTTGTCACACTGTTGTACAAAATCATGAGTGTCTGCTCTCAAGTGAGGCCAATAGTAACTCAAAGTGATTAGCTTGTCGGCCAAAGTTCTGGCCCCCGGGTGTCCACCACATACCCCATATTGTACCTCGTGCAGAAGTTGAGTAACCTCCATGGGGTGAACACACCTTAACAATGGCTTCGTGAAAGATCTTCTAAACAGTGCATCTCCATGTATGACATACCTTGGAGCTTTCTTCTTGATTGCTCGAGTTGCCTGCTCTGCTCGTCAGCAGGTAGCTCGCCCTTTTCTATGTAGTCCTTTATTTCCTCGACCCAGCACTTTGTATTAATCCAGCCACCCCTCAGGTCGTCAACTGAGCATAGAATCTGGATCCTTTCGTATGTTGTGCTCTAGGTAAGAGATGGCTCTCCATGTTGTTCGTCTGACATGGCCAACTTTAAGAGTGGTTCGGCCAACTCGTTATCATCTCGACCTACCCATTGAATCTCCCAAAATTCCAAGTCTTTGACTAACTCCTTCATTAGATCGCAGTATTTAACAAGGGTAGGGTTCATCACTTCATACTCTCCTCTGACTTGGTTTACAATCAACTGCGATTCACAATAGGCCATGACTTTAGTCGCCCCAAAACACTTGGCATACTCAATAGCTGCGACCAAGGCTTCATACTCGACCTGATTATTGGAAGCCTCGAACTTGAACCTCAGTGCTTCCTCAAAAACCTTGCCTGCCTATCTCTGGCTCGACTAGAATAATCCCAGCTCCGCTAACATTCTTGGTCGCCGACCCATTTGAATAAACCTTCCAGCAATCGTCGGGCAAACTTAATGCGGGCTGACATGCAGGTTCCTTTCCCTTCATACTCTCCTTTGGAGCTCTCACTTCGATATCTTCTTTGGTGAACGTAAGCTCAACCAAGAAGTATGCAAAAGGTTGAGCTTTCAACGCCTTTCGAGGTTTATACTCAATGTCGAATTCCGTTAGAGCAATTGACCAATTGAGTAGTCGACCTGAACTTTTTGGCTTATGCAAGATCTTCCTTAGGGGAGCATTTGTTAACACGACAATAGTGTGAGCTAAGAAATAAGCTCGCAGCTTCCTGGATGCCACGACCAAGGCGTAAGCCACCTTTTCTGCATTAAAATACCTGCCCTCTACGTCAGATAGGGCCTTGCTCACATAATGAATAGGCTTCTGAAGCCCCCCTTCTTCTCTAACTAACACGGCTGCCACAGCTTGGTCGCCAACTGACAGATATACAAATAAAGTTTCCCCTATAACCGGGCTGCTTAATAAAGGAGGAGAAGCAAGATACTCCTTAGTTGCTGGAACGATGATGAACATTCGGCCGTCCATTCAAAGTTTTTTATCCCCCTCAAAGATTTGAAGAAGGGGAGAGACCTCTCTGCTGACTTGGAAATAAAGCAACCTAGGGTTGCGACCCTACCGTTTAGTCACTGCATCTCCTTAATACATGTGGGCTCCTTCATGTCCACCAAAGCCTTGATCTTTTCAGGATTGGCTTCAATACCTCTTTGAGAAACCATGAAACCCAGAAACTTTCCTACTGCTACCCCAAATACGCACTTGCTAGGAATGAGCTTCATGTCGTTTGTCCGCAAATTGGTGAACGTTTCCCTTAGGTCGACCACGTGACGTCTGACTTTTGTTTTGATGACCATATTGTTGACGTAGGCCTCCATGTTTCGGCCAGTTTGAGATGCAAAGAGCTTGTTGACCATCCTCTGGTAGGTAGCTCCGGCATTCTTTAGCCCGAATGGCATCATATTTTAGCAATAAATACCTCTAGCAGCTTGGAAGGGCGTCTTCACTATGTCGTCCTTATGCATCTTTATTTGATGGTAACTCGAGTAAGCATCGAGGAAACTCAAAGTAGTATGTCCAGCTATAGAATCCACCAGTTTGTCAATTCGTGGAAGTGGGTAGCTATCCTTCGGGCAAGCTAGATTGAGGTTGGTGAAGTCGACACATATATGCCACTTGCCATTAGCTTTCTTCACCATCACCACATTTGCTAGCCAGGTGGTATGGGAGGCCTCTTTGATGATACCTGTACTTAAAAGTTTGTTTACCTCAAGCTTTATTGCCTCTTCTTATCACGAGCAAAACTTCGTAGCCTTTGCTCCTTAGGTTTGACAGTTGGATTAATTTTCAGTCTATAAACAACGACCTCCTCCTTGATCCCTTCATGTCTTATACTCGCTAGGCAAAGACATTTGTGCTTTCTTTCAGCAGCTTGACTATTTCTGCTCTCTCCTTAGCTGACAGTTGTCTTCCTATTTGAATTTTTTGATCAGGGTAGGAGGGATTGGTTATTACTTCCTCTAGCTCGTCCACTGGTTCTAACTCCGGACCATCTCTGAACTGTAGTGTCTCGATGATAATTTCTCAAACCCTCAGTCTTTCCTCTGCCCCCAAGTGTGGAGCCTCTTCAACAATCATATCGTCCAGCTCACCTGCAATCTCCCCAGTGGTGGCCCCCAAGTTTTGGTTGATTTGTGAGCTTAGATCGCCGATGATGATTAGGTCGACCATAACTGTATCTGTTTCGACCATAGTGTTTGGGGAGGGATGTGTCGGCTCAATCATGACATGGTCATGTGAGTGAAAGATCACCTCGTCAACACAGGTGATTGTAGATAGCCTTGATGTTGTGGTGATAGATTTTGAAAGTTTCCAGCTTGCCTCAGGAGTTTCAATTTCTAGCTCCCTCTTCTTCCTAATTTGAAGGACGTGATCAAGATAATCTCGGGCTGTACTCAGAACGCATCCTACTCTAGCTAAGGTAGGAATGTTAACCCACTGATGGAGGATTTAGGCCACCACTCCTGGTGCTACCTGACCGGGAATACCCAAGATAGCAGCATAATCACTTATTACATCAATAACAAAGAAAGTTACCTTAGACACGACCCTGAAAGGGTGCTTTCCGATGTCAACCTCCCGGCTCGACCTCGCCCTGGCTTCCACCCTGTGATTAATGAAGCCCTCAAGTCGACCATCGTAAGGCAACAATCTTTCCTTTGTAAAATTACCCGGATCGCGCGGACTGCGGCGAGCGGTTCTTTCGAATGGACTTCACTTGGAAAAGAGAGTCGCCACGCCGTTTTATATTATGAGCCTAAACTTTGGAAAAGGCTTTGAAAACAAGGTCATTTTTATTGGTAGCAAAAACTTGGAAAAGGCTTTTTAGGACCAGAGATTGTTAGGTTCGGAGGTCACGTTACGTTTCGGGAAGAGTATGTTGAGATCACCCAAAACGCCTCGTATGACGAGTCTTTCTACCTTTCTCGAAAAGTGTGCATGTCTGTGTGTTCGTGTTACTTTTGAAAATGGGCTTGAATGACAATCTTTAATCTTGGATTAAATGACAAATGTTGATTTTGGTAAAAGAGCGTTTGAATGACAAACGTCGGTTTTGAGTTGGAAATGAGCGTCTGCGTAGCAAACGTCGATTTTGAGTTGATTATTACGATGTTGCCAATTTTATGAAAATGGTAGTAAATGAGATGCGATCAACGAGTCATTTAGTGACTCGGACGTTTGAAAGTAAATATTATCAACAAACCAACGGTTTGGACTTGTAAATGACAGTATTGAAAATGTGATATCAACGGATCAAACGATCCGGACTTGTAAAAGTGCGATCAACGAGTCAAACAACTCGAATTTGTAAAGTGCGTAAAGTAAATAGCAATATCAACGGATCAAACGATTCGGACTTGTAAATGACGATCACGAACCAAACGGTTCGGACGGTAAAGTGCGAATCAACGGATCGAACAATCCAGACGGTAAATGACAGAAAAGTAAAACGGGACTCGATCTTCGTTTTAACCCAAAATAACTATTCTCGAAGGAGAAAAGATTATAGAGGGAGGATCATTTCGAGCCCCGTAGACGACGTTCCGTCTACATTTTGAGAACTTTGATCGGATCAAAAAGTAGCATTTTACGCGTAAATCGAGACAAAATGGGATTTAGAGGGTGAGAGTGTTACCTAACGGCTAGGTGTTGACTCTTTGGCTAGGAAGGACGTATATGGGATACGAAAGGATGTTTGAAAGGTGTTTAGGATGTGTTTGGCTCGTGTTTGGTTGGAAAACGTAGTTTTCATGCAAATTGAGACAAAACGGGGCTCGGGATGGGGAAGATCAGCCTAGGGCCGTGGGGTTTCTTGAGAGAGATTATATTTTTTCTCCTCTTTAAATGTTTTGACAACCCTTGTATTTATAGGGTGAAATTGCAAAACAGTCCGGACGGACTTTCCTTCAATTTCAGGAGGTCCTTTGGTATTTTGGAAAGTTGGAGGACTTGTTGGCGATTCTGGCTTTTCAAGCAAAACAGCGGCCGGACAGTCATTCAAGATAAAGGGTATTTTGGTATTTTCACCCTCGAATTTGATTGATGTCGATTTGTGGGCTTTGGCATACGTGCCACGTGCCCCTGTGACTCACCTAGGCTAGGGTTTTTGTCCCGTTATTCCCGATTTTGTCCGTTTTTTAAATAACTGTTCGAAAAATGTCTGAAACGCCCCCGAAAAGTCCCAAAAAGTGCATTTTTTGGGGAAAGCTGTACTCTTACGTGTGATAACGTGTGTTGAGTATGCTTTGACGTCGGGATGCACGGGGCAGTCCCGGGATGTCTCGTTGGCTTGAGAACGGGGAGCTTAACAGGTTCCAATTAACCTGGAAAGGGCCAGTTAACGAATTCCGGTTAACTTTTAACGGATTTTGACGATCCGGATTTGGGTACTTACACTTTGTCAGTCCCATTTCTAAGAAAGTTTTGTAGTAGAGGATGTCCTTGTAAGCCCCTGTGTCTACCATCATTCTTCTCGTCGTACAACCATCTATAAACCCAAGAATTACTAGAAGAACTTGCTCCCTTGCCTCCAAGTTGGTAGCTAGCTCGTCAGGATAGAAACTGATGACCTCCCCCTTGATGTAGCTCTTAGGTGGCACATACGGAGCTTTGGCGAGCTGAAAAATTTTGTGCTTCAGGGCGGTGTTGCTCGTCTGCTCTGTGATTACCCCCAAATCTAATCGAGGCTGCGTTGGTTCAGGTGTACCTCCCGCAGCTCGCTCGCCTACGTTAGGTCGAGCTCCCTTTACGAACCTATCCAGCTTTCCACTGTCGACCCATTTCTGTATGATTCGCTTCAGACTTATGCACTCCTCTATAGTATGACCCGTATCTTTGTGGAACTCACAATACTTGTTGTTGTCCCTTCTGAATTTATTTGCTGGGTTCATAGGAGCAGGTGGGCAAAGCTCAACAGAATTCATGATTTCAGTATGACTTACAGTCAACGGGGTAAGAGTCTCAGGCATTCTCTCAGTCGCCCTTATTCTATTTTTCCCCTTGTTGTTGTTGTCATTATGCTTGCCCCCTTTGCTAGAATATCCAGCCTCAGATTTCTTGGAGCCCTTTTCCTTTTTCTTCTCCTTCCTTTCCTCAGCTATGGCCACATCATAGGCCCTTTTAAACAGTTCCTGCCTGGTAGTCACTCTCCTATCCTGTAGCTCGTAGTCTAAATCAGGAGAGGATACCCTATTCCTAAAGCATTTGATAACTTCCCTGTCTGTTAGGTCCTCTTCTATTTGGTCGACCATCTCCTTGAACCTTGTGTAGTAAGTCATGGAGCTCTCAGTTTTGCCCTGAGTCAAGTTGTTCAAGTCGGTGATCGTCTTCTTTCTGTCCCCAGCTGTCGAGAAACGATCAAGAAATTTCTTCCTCATATACTCCCATGAAGATATGCAGCCTGGTGCCAATCCACGGAACCAAGTCAGTGCTGCACCTGTGAAGGTGCTGGTTAGTGCCTTGCATAACACATCATCCTCAGAGGAGACCAAACACATAGTAGCCTCAAAGTGTTGCATGTGATTTAGGGAGTTGGTCGCACCTGAATACTTGTCTAACGAAAGAAGCTTGAAACCCATAGGAGGCCTTAGCTCGAGAAATTCTCTGGACAAGGGT
This sequence comes from Adenophora triphylla var. japonica, assembly GCA_022495995.1. Classification (NCBI taxonomy): domain Eukaryota; kingdom Viridiplantae; phylum Streptophyta; class Magnoliopsida; order Asterales; family Campanulaceae; genus Adenophora; species Adenophora triphylla. The sequence continues at coordinate 141,779 of JAFEMH010003096.1, read as the reverse complement.
CGAAGAGTATTGTAGTTTCGTTCGCCCTTTCCATCTTCCTCCTTTCTGTCGGCCTCCATTTTCTCTAACCTTCTTTTTAGATTCAGTAGCTCCCTAGCATCTTCGCTGTTCCTCTGATAGGAGATGTCATTGGACCTCTGCCTTTTATCCCGGTGAGGCTCCCTTCAAGAGTAGGCCCTCTGCCTTTCACTCCTAGGTGGAGTCACGTCTCTAGCCCGTCTCTCTCTGTGGGAATTTGACCTAACTGATCTTGCAGGCGACCTTCGCCTATTCCTTTCGTCCACACACGGCCTCCTTGAGGCTGACTCGGCCTCTTGTTCCCTTCTCTGGTTGAGCCCATCTCTTAGGTCGACGGTGGGATCAAGGTTGATATGAGAGGGAGGAGGCATCTCTATCCTTGGCTGTTCAGCAGACGGCCTGGGACCTCCATTCTGTCTAGCACTTCCATTAGCTCGTATGTGGGAGGTAACAGAAGGAGCGCGCTGATGTGATCTCCTATCACCCTTAGGGGATTCAGGCATCTCAAGTAACTCGTCGTTAACATCCAACAAACCTTGGGGCTACATAGCCCACTTCAACAAAATTTCTTTCCTACTGAGGTGATCAGTTGAGGGACCTGGATTGTCGCATGCAACCGTTCGACCTACCAGTAGTCGTTTTGGCTGTGGCTCCGCTTCTGGCTCGGGCAAAGGCCTCTTTTGTTGCCTCCTATTATCTGACAATCCAGTTCCATCAGCAACGATATTCGAGCGTGTCGCCCTCCTGACATGGCGTTGTGGTGGAGGAGGAGGCAAATTGGCATTACGATTTACGGCGCCGGCATCCTTATTCCTACCGGTATTTTCTTGTTCGCTCTCAGTAGAGGGTGTAGCGGTGCGTCCCTCTGTAGCCATATTACTGTTTGATTAGATTTCGAGGTCAAAAAAGCTTCGCTTCCCGGCAATGAAACCAAACTGATTCCGCAAGAAACGTGTTGTATCAATCTCCGTCCAACAATAAGATTGATCTCCTGGCTTTTTTTACCTGAAACAAGGAACCCACGACTAGTCGAAATGGTCTCCGGCTTAGACCCTCGGGCGTGAGAGTAAGTATGGTGTATAAGCTGATAAATTATAATGAACAAAATGTATTCAAAATAACAAATAGCGATTACCTCAAAACCATTGATGTTGTAAGGTATTTATAGGCGTTGATAAGAGATATAATTGTAGTAGTATTGTATGAAATCCCTAGAATCGTGGATCAGATTGTGTAAAATATTATGTACGTAAATAACTCCGGATTTGTAGGACTTTCGTTATGGAAAGAGTTGTAGGCGTTTTAAGACTCTGTAGGTCGACGTACACCTTGTAGGTCGAGGTCGCCTTCATGGGTCTAGGCCGACCTGACTGAATGATATAGCCGGATAATGCCCATATGGGATATGGATCGTATGTCGGACAAAGCTAGGTCGGGACCAAGGAGGTCGGACAATGAGCTAGGTCGGCCCGATCTTTGATCTTGGGTCCGTGGGCCTTATAATAATTGGGCCGACCCACTTAGGACGTGGTGACAATAACGACTGAATAAATGGGCTTTGTATATTGAGATTAGCCCGTCACTTTTATTCCGTTCATTAGTATAAGTTTAAATTAAATTTATTAGTTATTGAGGACAAATTTAGCAAGATCATAAAGACATTTATTTTGAGATAATTTTTCTTAAAAAAAATATTCATTAAGAATCGACGAAGTCTTTAAAGATGTGACCCAATGGTAAAGCCAAATCTCATCCTGGGTGAACGTTTAGGGTTTGATTTTTCTTCTCGTCTTTTAACATGGGACATTGTAAAAAAAATCAATGAAATACAAAATCTCATTATCTAGAAATATTATTATCCTTAAATGGTGTTTGATTCATGTATGTTTGCTACTCTAATTAAAAACTTAATTCATTAAGAACATTTTAACATAATTGAAAAATAAGTTGGCTTAATTGAATCTCTATCCATGACCCAATCCCAACCACCCTGTCCTATTTTCCCCGCCCCGACCACTCAAAAGTACTTTGTTATCATCTTTCGCACACCCACACTCCCAACTATGTCCCCAAACACGGCAAAATTTAAGATAATCTCACAAGACTGTTTTTTAGACAATTGATGATGTAAAAGACCACCGTTGTAGATGTGGCGGGTTTTTCTTATAGCAAGTCTTCTTTGTACGATACGCATTATTCTCAATGTCTCATCTACCCCCCTTCTAGTCAAACCACCACCCCTCGTCCCCTCGAGCAGTCCTCCTTTACAAACTTGACCTAACTCCCGTACTACCACTTCCACCATCACCATCACCATCACCAAACTAACAAAATAAAAACCATCTATTTCACAACAAAACTTTAACAATGTCAAGAACCATGTTGATAGTGATATGAAGTATATATCGAGTGTGATTAGGTAAAACAGAAATATGAGGCAAACCGCTTATTGCAAAACCAAAGATGGGGAATGCAAAATGACGCAAAAGGACACACATTCATGCATTGCTCAAGCCGATGGTTAAAGATGTAGTTAAAAGAATTGCTCTCGAGCCGCCCATTGAAAACATGGGTTGTACATCCACCTTGGTGTCAACAAAAAAGATGTCGGGTGGGGAAGGTGTGGACGAGGAAGAAGGGTGGGGGGTATTTTGGACAAAAAAAAGTTGGTGCATTATAAAAGGTGGGATGGTATTAAGAAAGGAGAGTGTACTTAGAATTTGGGAGGTGTGAATAACCCACTTATAAAATATGTTCAATGGGTAATTTGGACAATCATCGTAATAATAAGGTCTTTTTCGGAATATTCAGGTTGAATTGCGTTCAAAGACGGGTTTAGGGTTCATCTCTCTACAATAACCTAAAATCAGAGATCAGAAGAGCCGTCGGCGCAGAGAGACCGCCATGTCAAGAAGAACAACTTATCTCTCAGAAAGAAACAACACGAATTCGAGCTCCGAAGTATTCTTTCTCAATCCCCATCTCTTTTTCTCTCTTTTAAGTTCTTGTTTGTTACCCAATAATCATGATTCTTATTTCCAATGAAATTTATACTTAAATGGGGTGGAATGGGATGGAATTTCAATGGGTTGTGAAATTACTTATTGGGTATATTGTTCTTGGGCTTATATGTTTATTTTCTCTGGGAAAACAGGAGAGCAACAGGAGAAATAAAAGAAGGCAAAGAAGCTTAATGCCAATAAGAACAAGATGAAAGTAAATTTTCTTTCTACCATCTCATTCGTTTTTAGTTTTTGGTCATTGATTATGAATTGTTTGTCAAATTACTTGATGCAAGCAAGATTTGAGGATTGTTGCATTTTATGACGAAAAATTGCATCTTTTTGACTTATGATTTATGTGCTCTCGTTAGGATTGAAATTGAAATCTAAAGTTCAAGTGGAATGGATAAACGCACTATAAGTTTGTGAGAATTGTTATATAAACCCGTAAAATTGTTGAGTAAACCCGTAAAGCTAAACCCACCCCAAATAAATTAAATAAATGCCCCCCTTTTCCTTTATACCCCTTGTCTTTATCCACACCCACACCCACACCCACCCACACCCACCAACCCAATTAACTCTTCATTTACTCTCTCTCTCTCTCTCTCTCTCTCTCTCTCTCTCACTCATCCTCACCCATAACCAAGCCTTAGAGAGAGAAACCGTTTGAAATTTTAGAGAGAGAAGAGAGATCGCTGAGAGAGAGAAGAGAGACCGGCTGAGAGAGAGAGAGAAGAAAGAAGAAGCAAAAGCGAAGTAGAAGAAGAAGAAGAACAACCGCCATTTTCAACACCATTCAAGATGTCAAACCTAGGAAAATCCGGTAATTATTCTTTCCTTCGTTCTAAAATTACTTTATTTTTGCTTCAATTTGAGAGATTGTGATTTTGAACAAATTCGAAAATCTGGGTTTTAGTGGTTCGGCCACTACTGGCCGATTTTTTAGATCTATTCGGCCAGACCCAATCGAAAATGCTCAAAAATTCGGCCACACTCGGCTTAACCTGCTCAAAAATTCGGCCATGACCAACCGAATCTTTCTCAAAATTTCGGCCATACCTGGCCGAACCTTGCTCAAAATTTCGGTCACCCATGCCCGAACCTTTCTCAATGAGATGTTAGTGTTTGATTTTGATATGATATGATATAAAATTGCTATGAGTTTGATTTTTTTGATGTTTTCTTTGCAGTTAAGGAATTTTTTTCAAGAAGACAACGTCCAACTGCTTCCGAACGGACTTCAAAAGTAGCCGCACGTATTCAAGGGCAATCTTCACAGAACCTTGATGCTGAGCCAGTTGAGGATTCAAATGTTGATCCTCTCTTGTCGGTCTACAATGAGCCTCGTCAGTCGGTGCCTCGTCAGTCGGTCTACAATGAGGAATCTCATTATATGGAAACCTCACCTCAGCCTCAGATAGACCTTATTCCGGCTCAAAATTATAGTGACCCGGAAGATGAACGAAAATATGAGCCGAAAGATGAGCCGGAAGATGAGGAAGATGAGGATGACTCCGGGGGAGGTGGGGATGTAACGTCTTATCCCGATGGCCCGAGGTACAAAACATTACTCATTTCCTATGAAACCCATATTGTTAAATCCATTTGGGAGGGTAAAGATGATAGAATCCTAAAATGTATTAATCATATAGGAAAATTGAAAAAATTGGAATTGGATTTGAATAAAGTGTCAGAGTCGGTTCAAAATACTATCATTAATTCTGATCTCTTGTGCTTAGTTAATGGAAATGGAGCGTATGACAACGTAGATAAAACGTTGGTTAACGCTTTTGTTGAGCATTGGCACCCGAAAACTAATAGTTTCCATATGCCATTTGGGGAGATGACCATCACTTTAGAGGGTGTGTCTTGTCTTACACTGCTTTCGGTAGTAGGTGCACTCTTATTTGAGAATCCCGCTTATTCTAGTCAGCCACCTCTTAATAAAGTCTGTGAGGTTTTGGGAGTGACAAAAAAAGCTGCTAAAGATGGAATTCCTGCCAAAGGGGCATTGGTCAATTTATAATGGCTGAGATCGAAGTTCTCCCCTCATTTGTACTCCCCAGACCCCCAAAAAGTTGTCTGTGCTGCTAAGGCATATCTCTTATATTTATTGGGGTGCACAATCTTCTCTGATAAGACCGGGACATGTGTCAACGCGTTTTTTGAGAGATGATGGGGCATTTGGGAATTATGCTTGGGGAGCCGGAGCGTTAGCTTTTCTTTACCGGCAACTAGGAAAAGGATCTAGGTTTAACTGCCATCAGATTTTCGGGCACTTAACCTTGTTGGAGGCATGGGTTTATGAGAGGTTTCCTGCGTTTAGGAACGGTTTCAACAACTTCTATCTACCCAATTTTCCGCTCACATTGAAGTGGCTACCACCTTGGGCTCAACCAGCGACAGTTGCCTCCGTGCAAGTAAAGAGGCAGCATATTGACATTATTCAGGACACGGAAGTAAGTATTATTTTTGTAGTAATAATTTTCACATGTATTTTTGTTTTCTTAAATGAAACTATATTAATATTTTTTATGTTTTTATTGTAGGTGATTTGGATGCCGTATGAAGGTATCCGCGCTCAATATCCTTTTCTTAGAGTCGCGCTATATCAAGGTGCCATAGTTGCCGGTAATGTTGTAGAACCACATCTTCCTGATCGGGTCTTGCGACAGTTTGGGTGCATGCAAACAATACCAAACCCTCCACTTGGACTTGGGATGGCGAGAGGAGATAAGAAGTTTTTAGTAGGGTGGATCATGTTTTCCCAGTCATTCTATGACTGGAAGTCGAATTGCATCGATAAACGCAAGTTTCGGGAATGTAGAGTGCCTCAAGAGGCTGGAGATGATTATCTGCAATGGTACTCTACATATTCACACCCTATTGTGCACCCCATTACTGAGCGGGCTCGCGCTGTCAGGAGGGCAACTGAAGTTGTTGCCCCTAATCCGTGGGATATGATTATGAATGTCCGGAACGTCATGATTCCTATTTCTGAGAGATGGACAGATGGAGATCACTCAGTTAGTGCAGAGGAGGCTATGGACGTCATCTTTAGAGCATTGGCAGCAACTCAAATCCCAGCACGGACATCAACTTCTCAGGGTGGTAGAAGACGACAATAGATTTGTAGTTTTGGTTTTTTATGAATAATTATTTTTGGTTTTGTATTTGATGTTTGAAAATGAGGTAATGATTGTATGAACAATTATTTTTGGTTTTGTATTTGATGTTTGAAAATGAGGTAATGATTGATTTATGGATTTATGGTTTGTATATATATGGGGTAATTGGTTGGTGTATGTATGAGGTTAGTGTGTATATGGGTTAACGGTTTTATGTGTATGGGGTGATTGGATGGTGTATGGATTTGTATATGTGTCTATGGGTGATGGTTGCAGCATAGACGAGTCGGGGACGTGCCCTGGTGAGTGCAGACTACAGCTGAAATTACTCGGATCCGGCTCGCGCGCGGATTTGACCCCGGCATCTCGCATTTCGCGTCGCGTTTGGGAAAGTCGCCCGGATCCGAGAGGCAGCGCGTTCGCGCCCCGGCATCTGGCTTATTCCCGTTTTGCGGTGTTGGAGGTGTCTCGCTGTGTGTTTGCTTTGTAGAGTCGCCACGCCATTTTTATTAAGCCCAAAACATTGAAAAAGGGCATCAGTTTAAAAATAAACTATTTTTGTGTGATGAGATTTTGAGTTCGGAGAGTCGAGATGACTCCTCGGGAAGAGAATATTAGAATCTTAGAGCTCACTCCGAGTCGCCTCGTAAAACGAGTCTTTCGGATACCCCTAATATTCTTTAAGCTGTGTGTGTGTGTGTGTGTGCTTTTAAAAATGCATGCTGTATCGGATGTCTACATTGTACACTGCTTTATTGAAATGTATTGAAATAGTGTAGGAAGGAAGCCTTACCAATGTTGGTTCGTGTCTGTCTTCCGCTGGAGAATAGTGTTTGAGGATGGAATAGCGTTCCGGGACGGACCGGGATTGCTTCGGGAGGAGCCGGTTGTCTGCGGACAGAGTTTCGGCGTGCGTCGGGATTGTAGGTTGCGTTCGGGCGAGAGGATTCGGCGTGCGTTGGGATCGCAGGGATCACTCGGGCAGAGGTTTGGCGTGCGTTGGGATCGCAGGGATCACTCGGGCAGAGTTTCGGTGTGCGTTCAAGTTGTCGGTTTGACTCGAAAAGAGCCGGGACGCCTTGGGAAAGACCAGGCAAGGCCTCGGAGTACCACGAGAGGCCTCAGAGTACCTCGAGAGTGCCTCGGGGCAGCGCGAGAGCATCACGGGAGCGCTCGGAGAGGCTTCGGAGCACTACAAGGGAGCTCGGAAGGCCTCGGAAGGATCCGAAAGGGGCCGGGAGTGCCTCGAGAGGTCTTAGAGGGGTGCCAGAAGAATGGGGGGAGAGGAGAGAACAGGGAGATGTGTGAAATGAGGGAGGGGGAGCCCTCTATTTATAGTGTAGGAAAACCTGCAATAAGGTCCATACGGACCTCTTAGGTAATCCAAATTTTTGGTTTTCCTCGATTTGAGGGAATAATGTGGACTTTAAGAGGATTACGAAATGATGATGTCAGGTTGCAAAGAATCCGTGCGGACCAACCAGTGCATACGTAAAATAACAATGCGGACCAACCATGCATTTCGGTAATGATGCACTCCAGGATTTGAGGAATATATTGGACTTTAAGGATTTAGTAATCATTGAAACAAAAGAGGTAAAATTACGGACCATATTTGCTACGATTTTACGCAAAATTCCCAAAAGGTCCTTTTGTCCCTTTTTATCCCAGAAAGGTTCCTCCCTTGGTTTGGCTGGGGGTTTTTAGAGGGTTTTGAGTGTCAAAGGGTCTTTGAGACTGCGTTTGTGAGTCTACGGTATTTTCCGTGTGCTCGGAAGAGGGTGATCCAGATTAGGGTACTTACAGAAGCCCCTCGACGACGTCGCTTACGGAGGAAGTGGGGTCGTCGATAAGATAAGGGTCCTGATCTGGATTGTGTGCTGGGAGAGGAAGTGACCATGTAGGTCGGTGTGTGAGGACATGGCGGTGTCCTGTTGTGTGACCGTCTAGGTCAGTTGGCTGGACCCTGTGATAGAATTCCTACGTATCCCTAGCGGGATCAAGCCTGATCGTAGTTCGTGTGTGGGGAGGTGGAAATGTCAGTGTCCTGTGGGTGACCGTATAGGTCGGATATGAGGACATGGCGGTGTCCTGTTGTGTGACCGTCTAGGTCAAATGGCTGGACCCTGTGATAGGATTCCTACGTATCCCTAGCGGGAATCAAGCCTGATCGCAGTTCAGAGGTTGTGTAATCGTGAGTGCATGCGGGCGTGGTGGCGTCCTGGGTGACCGCATAGGTCGGTGGTGAGGACGTGGTGGCGTCTTGGGTGACCGTATAGGTCGGTGGTGAGGACGTGGTGGCGTCCTGGGTGACCGTATAGGTCGGCTGTGAGGACGTGGTGGCGTCCTGGGTGATCGTATAGGTCGGCTGGCTGGACCCTGTGAAAGGATTCCTACGTATCCCTAGCGGGAATCAACCCTGATCGTAGTCCGGAGGTCGACTGTTAGGGTCGGATGTGCTGTGGACGTGGTGGTGTCCTGTAGGTGACCGTTTAGATCGGTTGTGAGGACGTGGTGGCGTCATGTGACCGCCGAGGTCGACTGTGAGGACGTGGTGGCGTCCTGGGTGACCGTATAGGTCGGTGGTGAGGATGTGGTGGTGTCTTGGGTGACCGTATAAGTCGGTGGTGAGGACGTGGTGTTGTCCTGGGTGACCGTATAGGTCGGCTGGCTGGACCCTGTGATAGGATTCCTACTTATCCCTAGCGGGAATCAAGCCTGGTTGTAGTTCAGAGGTCGTGTAATCTTACGAGAAGATGGGTTAATCTTACGAGAAGATAGGTTAATCTTACTAGAAGATGGGTAATCTTACGAGAAGATTAGGTAATCTTACGAGAAGATAGGTTAATCTTACTAGAAGATGGGTAATCTTACGAGAAGATTAGGTAATCTTACGAGAAGATAGGTTTGTGGTGAAGTTGTGAGTGTATGCGGGCGTGGTGGTGCCCTGAAGTGTCGTGTGACCGCCGAGGTCGACTGTGAGGACGTGGTGGCGTCCTGAGATGGAAATTTTATGATTTTCCGAATCGGGTGGTTTAAAGCCTTCCGGGCTGGAAATAGTGATGGGGGAGGTTTATACGGTCTTTCGGACCGAGTGGTTTAAAGCCTTTTGGGCTGGAAATAGTGATGGGGGAGGTTTATACGGTCTTCCGGACCGAGTGGTTTAAAGCCTTCCGGGCTGGAGATAGTGATGGGGGAGGTTTATACGGTCTTCCGGACCGGGTGGTTTAAAGCCTTCCGGGCTGGAGATATGTCATGTATGAGGACTTGATTCGTCTTATTGCGGTTTGTGTCATGTGTGAGACTTGATTCGTCTTTTGGCTAGGTTGTGTCATGCGTGAGGACTTGATTCGTCTTGGCGAGGCGTGTCATGTTTGAGGACTTGATTCATCTTCGGCCGAGGCGTGTCATGTATGAGGACTTGATTCGTCTTCTGACTGCGGGTTGTGGAGGCATGGCTGCCTTGTGCTTTGATTGCGAGAGGTGTGAATGCCTCGTGCTTTACTATTTGGGGAGAAGGTTGGACTTACGATGACTGCCGGTGTTCATCTGCAAGGGATGTGTGGCCTTGTAGGGGCTTTTTCTGCTGAGAAGGTGACTTCGGGCTTACTTTGATTGCCTGGTGGTTAATTCACCGTTTGGTGTTTTGGGGGCGTTTTGTGCCTTGAGATTCGTGCTTGGAGGTGCTGGCTCCTTTTGCACTTGCTTTACCGTTTAGTGGGCGAGGTCCGGGCTTACGATGACGGCCGGTGCTGGAGTTGCCGTTTAGTGGGCGAAATCCGGACTTACGATGACGGCCGGTGTTGGGAATATGCGGTCTTGTACGGGTTTGCCAGAATTCCCTTTTTGACCTGCCGGGGAAGGAGTTCGGGCTTACTTTGATGGCCGGTGCTTGAGTTGCCGTTTTGTGGGCGAAATCCGGGATTACACTGACGGCCGGGGGTTGCGTTGCCGTTTAGTGGGCGAAATCCGAACTTACACTGACGGCCGGTGTATGTTTTGATGAGAGAGGAGTATGGGACCTTTGTGAGGAGGAAGTTGAGGACGCCACAGGTGTTGGCGAGGAGAGGAGGGCGGCCGCGGGTCCCAGAGGTTCAGTGCACAGGCCGGATTTCACATATATACGGGGTGACTCGTCGAGGCGTAGGGTGTCGGTACTCGTGCCAGAGCTGGCTCCTGCTGCTTATCGGGTTGACCCGGATGCGCCGATGAGTGTGCTTACTCTTTTCCATCTTGGCATCTTTTCTGTATTTTTCTCTTTTGTTGAGTATACCTGCATCTCTTTAGCTGAGCGTTTCTTTAGGCCCATTTTGCTTGTGCGGCAGGTCCCGGGGAGAGTCTATGACACGCTGACCCGCCGTTATGTGGCGATGAGGTCCTTTGCGAAGAAGATGGCGGGGAAGCTGTCTTGCCGGTCTTCACGGCGTGTGCCGGCGTACGTGTCGATGCCTTCGAGGCATTCTGTGGACTTTCCCCCACCGAGAGCCGAGCCAGAGCCACAGCAGGAGGGACCTTCACGGGGGCGGCATAGCATGGATGCCGGGACGTCTTCGGGAGTCCAGAGGCAGACGGTCTTTCATCAGTTCATGCCTTCGCAGGAGGCACAGGGAGAGAATTCGTCAGAGCCTGCCTACTTCGATCCTTTTGCCGGGTTTGACCCCTCCGAGTATCTTGAGTACTTACCCCAGGAGGGGGTTCAGTATTCTGACGACGAGGATGTGGCTGGCGGGTTTGCCGGGATGCCCGACTTCACGCTTGAGGATGTTGGTGATGATGATAATGCTGAAGAGTCGGATTAGGGCTCATTTGCTTTCCCTCTTTCCATATCTTCTCTCTTTTTTTGTTTAGCAACAGACATTATATGTACCTGTAATAAAACATTCGCATTTGCATCGCAAAGTATTTTATTCTAAGATGTAATGTCGTCTTTTGTGATTCCCGGGAGTTGTCCTAGGAATTGTTGCTATTTTATTTTATTTTTGTGCATGCCACGTGAGCTGGGAGTGCGTTTGTGGGTAGTGTATGCTTGCCGGAAATGGCTTTGGCCAGAGTTTGGGCAGTTTGGATCAAGGTCCTGCTGGGAACAGTGGTTGTTGTACTGTTTGCTGGAAAAGTGGGACCTGGTTGCAATAAGGTCCGTACGGAGTGTGCAAGGAGGTCCGTACGGATCACCTTTGCTTTTGGGAAGGGATAAATGCTTTTCGGATGTCTGGACTCTCCCCACTCCCCATTTGCAGCCATTTTCGAGCTTTCTTCCCCATTTTCTCTAGGAACCTCCATTTTTTGTCATGGATTCTTCGTACGTTCCCAGAATTTTGCCAAGGCTTTCGCAGGAGTGGCAAGCACACTTCCTTGAGCGGCTGAAAATGTGGATGCGACACCGTATGAGGCATCAGAGGCGGGCTTTCGAGGTAAGGTTTCAACTTTGCTCGGTTTGGTCCCTTAAGGAATTGGTTCCTGATTGGGAATTATTGCGGGCTGCCGCGAAGTTCTGGGATGTTAGGAGGCATGCGTATTGCTTCTCCTACAATGAGGTAGTGTCCACTTTTGAGGATTTTCGGGCTTTGACTGGAGGACCGGAGGTGGAGGCCATCTCCCTTCCTTTGATTGGTGGTGCTGCCGTGAGCGTGAAGCTTGCAGACTTTCTTCGAACTTCATTGGGAGAAGTGCAGGGCATGATCCTTGATTCGGGTCATATTGACATTTCCGCGCTGCCGGAGCGGTTCATGATTGATGATGAGAGCGATGTCTCGTGGGATGCGTTTTCCTTGTGCGTGATAGCGACGCTTTTCATGGTCAGCTCCCTTGGGGTTTGCGATGGCACTTTGCTAGATGTGGTTGGGCACTGCAGAGCTGGAGAGGATATTGTCCCGTTGGTGCTGGGGGAGACTCTTCATGGTATCGACCGTCTGGCGACTGGGGATCGTTTCATGAGAAGGGGAAGCCCCGCTTTGCTCACCTTGTGGCTGCGAGAGAGACTTCGAGGCCATGCCCAGAGGCTCGGCGTCGTTTAGCCCGTGGTCATTTGCTCGGCGACCTCTTGCGTTGGATATGGATCGATGCTGTCTGGGAGAGATGGATGGCACGGCTTGGTACTCATCGAGATCCGTTGGTGGGTTCCTTGGGGGATTGAGACTAGGAGGGCCTTTCGGGAAGGGTCCTATGTTGTCGAGTTCGGTTTGTCTTGGTCCTCCTTCTATATTCCGTCGCTTGTTTCCGGCGGTTTGGGATGAAGCAGAGCCTTTGTTGGGCTGGGATGACCTTGCTGCTGCTGCGGAGGTAGCTCCTCTTTGTATGGCGGCTCAGTGCTCTTTTGTATTTTACGAGGTATGGAAGTACTCCGCTTTCCCTCTGTGGTGCTCCTTAGGCGTCGGGAGAGTTTCGTATTGACAACCCGATGCACTGGCTTGGTATGAGCGGCGTGTTGGGCGATCCCAGTGTCTTTGGGAAGCGAGCGTGGAGCGATTCTGGGGCCCGGTTGCCGTAGTAGCTATTGCCTTAGGAGTGCCGAAGCCTGGTTTGACCCTCAGGATGTTACGGGAGACACTTTGTTTGACTACGAGACCAGAGTGGACCGACTGACGGAGAGAGGTCCCCTTTTGCAGACTCACAGGGAGGAGATCCGAGCCGAAGCACGGGCGAATGAAGCCCTGAGAGCTGCTGGATTGTTTGACTCTACGGGGACGACCCCTAATCTCGGACTGAGAGACGCAGAGTTGGCTCGCGTGGAGCGAAAGAAGACTCGCCGGGGACGAGGGAAGAAAGGGAAGAATGGCGAGGGGACAAGCGCAGATGGCGCGGAATGACCTCCTAGATATCCATTCATTGCATTGCAAACACATTATTTGTTAAATGTATCAAGCTGTCTTTTAGTATGTTGTGAACTTGAGAGTAGTCCGTGCTTGAACTCATCAAGGAATGTTGTAATCGTTAGTGATTTGTGATTTACTTTTAAAGCTTTGTCGAGACACAAGATCTCTTGTTCGCTTTTTGTTTCTTTTGTGAACCTTGGCGGCGTCCGTCTTTGGACTTTTCTGTTGCACTTGCGGACTGCAGCGGCCTGGGCCTTGAGGTAATCCCTTTTGCTTGGGCTTTGTGCTTGGCTGAGAGGTTGGATCATCCCTTGACAAGTCGTTTTGACGGTCTTTTTCGTAGCTTCCTTGCCTCTTGTTGGCATCGGGCTCTTGACCTCATTTTTTTTAGCTTCTGCTTGAGCCCCTTTTTTTTTGTAAGCCTCTGCTTGAGCTCTTTTCTTTTTTTTTTTGTTTGTAAGCTTCTACTTGAGCTTCTTTTGTTTTTTTTTTTGTGAGCCCTTGCTCGAGCTCTTTTTTTTTTCGAAGCGCGTGAGGGCGAAGACAAGCCCCTGGCTTGGAAGCAGACATGGGTCAGTCGTTTGACGTTGAGTGACCTTTTGATGTCCTTTGATGTTGCCGCCGTTGTTTTGACTTGGTCAAGGTGATGGTGGGGGCATGCTCCTGGAAAGTGTGTAATTTGATGGAGGTCTTGATTGACATTCAAACTTTTGACTTTTTTGTGTGTTTTTAGACCGGACCAATTAAGGTTGCCTACGTTCCCCCGGACTAGAGGGCTCAGGTCTGCGTAGTTCGACACTACATGGAGTGCCAAGAGATGCACAGTTGTTCTTCTTTAGGAGAAGTATCTGCGGAGCTTGCTTCCGTTGACTGGTTCATGAAGGGATTGCCGTCTAGGTCTGTCAGCTTCATGGCACCTCCGGAGAAGATCTTTTGAACCACGAAAGGGCCGATCCATGTTGGTTCCCATTTTTCCAGTGGGTTGGTTCGAGTGGGAGGCTTTTCTTTGAGTACCAGGTCGCCTTCCCTGATGTCTCGGGACTTGACTTTCTTGTCGAAAGCTCTAGCCATCCTGCTTTGGTAGGCTCGGACGTGTTCCATGGCCTTTAGTCGTCGCTCGTCTAGCAGAGCAAATTCGTCGTGCCGGCTTCGGAGCCATTCGACTTCGTTGACGTCATTCTCCAGCAACACTCGGAGTGAGGGAATTTCCAATTCGATGGGAAGGACTGCTTCCATCCCGTATGTCAGGGCGAATGGGGTTTCTCCCGTAGGTACATTCGGCGATGTTCGGTAGCCCCAAAGTGCAAGGTGCAGCTTCTCGGGCCAATCTCGTCCACGGGTGGTCATCTTTCGGATGATCCGTTCGAGAGTCTTGTTTGCTGCTTCTACGGCGCCATTTGTTTGTGGTCGGTAGGGAGAAGACTTGTGCCGTGTGATCTTGAATTCGGCCAGCAGTCTGTCGAATTCCCCTTCGAAATGTGAGCCGTTGTCTGATATGACCTCATTCGGGATGTCGTATCGGCAGATGATGTTTTCCTTGAGTAAATGCGCAACCTTCTTGGAGGTGAGTACCTTGTAAGACTTAGCTTCGACCCATTTGGTGAAGTAGTTGATGGCTACTAAGATGAACTTGTGACCGTTGCTGCCTGGCGGAGCAATTTTCCCGATGACGTCAATTCCCCATGTGGCGAAGGGACATGGCGTAGTCATGTAGTAGAGATCGTGAGGAGGTAGATGATTGAGGTTGGAGAACCGTTGACACTTGTCGCAGCTTCGGACAAAGTGGATGCAGTCTGCCTCCATGGAGATCCAGTAGTAGCCCATCCGAAGAATGATTTGCATCAGGGCTCTGGCGTTCATGTGGGGACCGCAAGCCCCATTGTGGACTTCGTTCATGAGCTCGTTTGTTTCTTCCTGGCTGATGCAGCGTAGGAGTGGTCCTTGGTAGCGCTTCTTGTACAGCATATCCCCAAGGATGACAAAGTGAGAGGCGAGGCATTTCAGGGCCATGATGCTCTTGGCTTTGACCCCTTCCCTGCGTTGACCTTCCTCGTTCATGAAGGCAGTTTCCCCGTTCTTGAGGTATTGGAAGATCTGGTTGTACCTTGGCTCAGTGATGGGTTGTTTTGTTGAAGAGGCTTCTGACTTGCGTCTCTTTGGCCCTTCAGCAGTTTCCCAAATCGCTGTGATTAAAACCTCCTCGGCAGCTTGGGCCCAGTTTTTCTCTTGTTTGACAACATGCCTAAATGTTTGCTTGATGCATTTATTCAATTAATGCGTTTGCTTCTTTGTTTAGATGAATTGTTATTAACTGTTGCGTGTTAGTTAACTCATCATTTGTTAAAGAGGCAATGAAAGGATATTTAGAAAGGTCGGACCTTTTATTGAAAGCGTAAAGACTGTACATTGTTGATTATGGACTTACGATCTTCCGGCGTAGAGCCATCAGATGACTCGAAAGACATGAATTCACAGACAACATGACTCGAAGCTAGACTATAGGCGACGAGGGATTGGACCAGGATTCATTACTCTTGGCAGGCTGTAGCTCTAGAGGGAGTGGTGATGGCTTTGGTGGCCAATCTTCAGTTGGCACGAATCCCGGAAAATAGCTTGCATGTGGTTCGACTTCAAACCAGATCGCGGAGGTTTTTGGTTGCTCCCCTGATGATGTCCCTCCATTAGTGTTGTAGCCAGTCCTTGGGGGTCTTTGATGATAGAAGTCGCTGAGGGCTACTTCTAAGAGGGCAAAGCATTCGCTGATTCGGAGTTGATTCTTGCTGATATTGATCATTTTCATAGAATCCGCCTCTTTATCTGGGATCTTTGCTTGGACGACATTTACAATGTCTGACTCGAGGGGGCATGCTATCTCTCCTTCCCTGATTAGGCTTTGGAGGAGGTTGCGCCACTGTTCGTCTAAGTCAGACACCAGGATGTTAAATTGGACTACGCTGTGATGGCTGTCCCCGTGAGATCCGAGAGTGTCGGCTAGAGGGTTGTCCTGTACCGGTGGGTCGGTGATGAGCCAGTTTGCAAGAGGGTTTTCGGGGAAGTAAGGGTCTACTCCTCGGTCAATCTCCATCTGGGCGTCCATCTCTTGATCCTCTCTTAAGCATTCTTCACAGTCGCATATGTCGGAGTTGTCGTCTTGACCCATGAGCTCTTCGATTTCTAGTTCGTCGCGGCTTAGAGCGTGGATGTAGGGATCCACTTCGTAGCGGGACAGGATTGGAGACTCGTCTGGAGAAGAGTATTCGGTCATGTCGGGACCTTCTTCTGGGTCGTAGCTTGCCGACGCGCTTGCCATTATCGCTTCCGCGGATCACTTCGAGCACTCCATTGGCATTGATGAATTTCACGCATTGGTGAAGAGTAGATGATACCGCTTTCATCGATGTATCCAAGGTCGTCCCAAGAAGAGCGAGAGAAGGTTGGTTTGATCTCCACGACTTGGAACTCTACCGACTCCGGTTGTGCATCGGGTGGATCCTCAGATTGATGACTCCTACGATTGGTCGTGCAGTGGAGTCGTAGGCTCGGATTACCCGGGGTGAAGGCCTTATCAGGGAGCGGTCGATACGGAGTCGTTTCAGTGTGCTCAAAGCGATGATGTTGACTGCGGATCCGTTATCAATCAAGACGTTCGGGAGGAAGAACATCTCTATTTTTATGAGGATGAGGAGGGCTTCGTTGTGTCGATTCTCACATATCGGCAAGTCATCGTCTGTGAAGGCTAGACTGCTTCCCGTGCTTCCATTTGACTCAGTCTCTTCTGGAGAGCGTTCGATCCATCCATTGGTGTGCCCTGGTCGGGGCAAAGATCGTAGGGAGACAGTTGTCCTTGGGCGTTCTTGTCTGGATTCCCGGTCATGGGGCCTTTTGATTCTGGTTTCACGTTCCCAGTCATAGCGAGACAACATGCTGACGGTTTCAGAAATTGCAGGGGGTCTGCTCTCGCTTGGAGTTTCGTCGAAGGCTATCGTGTTCACCCTGTCGTTTCGGGGGAATGGATTTTCGATGATATTGGGGCCACGAGGGCGTTCCAACTTTCCTTCTTCGATTAGCCCCTGGACCACCTGCTTTAGCACGAAGCAATTGTCGGTGGTGTGGCCGGGGTAGTTGTGGAAGGTGCAGTTCTTGCTCATATCCATGTTGGGCTTGGGAGTCTTTGGTTGGAAATTCTCAAGAGGCTTGAGAAGATTTCGCTTCACCAAAGCTTCAAATACTTGGCCCAGGGGCATTTCGAGATTGTCAAAATGCTGGAACTGTGGGAAGCGAGGGGGATTGTTATTTCTTGGGGCTGCTTGATCGCGGTTTACTTAAGCTCCGTTCTGGATGTAGTGTACCGTTCCGGCTGCTTCTTTTCCTTTGTTCGGGACAGTGTTGAAGTTGCCGGGTTTGTCCAGATAGCGGTAGGATGAAGCCGAGGGTTCTTTGTTGTCTTCTGAAGGCTCAGAGTCTTCTCAAACTTAGTTCCGGCGTTGACCATGGCACGGAGATCTGGATAGAAGTGATGGCTAATCAAGGTCCTCAGGGATGGCTTGAGGCAAGAATGGAAGATGTCCATCTGCTCTTCTTCGGAAAGTGGATCCATTATCTCACTAAGCTTCCAGTTCCATCTTTTGTAGAACTCGCCTACTGGTTCTTCATCCTTTTGCTCGGTGGCTTGCAGATCATGGCGGTTTGTCTCCCACTCAAGGTTGGCGCGGTACTTTTCTAGGAAGATCTCCCTGATTTGGTCCCAAGTGGAGCGGTTTTCTGCCTTTACGTTGAGGAACCACCTTAGCGCTGTAGATTTGAGAGAATGCTGAAAGTGGTCCGCCATCTGTTGAGGGGTTGCCCCTTTGGCTCT
This sequence comes from Adenophora triphylla var. japonica, assembly GCA_022495995.1. Taxonomy (NCBI): domain Eukaryota; kingdom Viridiplantae; phylum Streptophyta; class Magnoliopsida; order Asterales; family Campanulaceae; genus Adenophora; species Adenophora triphylla. The sequence continues at coordinate 123,961 of JAFEMH010003096.1, read as the reverse complement.
CATACCCAAGACATAGGTATCGATGTGGGTTTTTGGGCATTCTGTCCCATCAAACTTTTCCATTTCTGGCATCCTGAATTTCGGAGGGAGCGGGACTACTTTGCTTGGATCAGTAGGCAGGAGGGAGTTCTTCCGAGAACTGGCTAGCTTGCCTTGCATGTCCTTCATTTGCTCGATCAGCCAAGCCATGTGGGGATTAGCAGGTTGAGGCGGGTCGCCATTTTCGGGGATGGAAACCGAAGATGGAGGTGGATTGGCTGATGGGATCGCCATTCGGGAGTCTTGGGGGGGAGGTAGTTGAGTGTGTACCAACCCATACCCTGGAGTGTTGAAGTTAAGGGCGTGATTGCCAGGTCCGCTAAGGGTTGTGTTTGGGAATTGGGGAAATGTTTCATTAGCCCCAAGTGGCAGACTAGCGGGTGGTAGGCTTGAGATGTCAGGATATCTGCTTGGGATGACCGTCCCGGGTAAACATGGGGATTTGTGGTTATGGCTGCGAGGCTCGTATAGAGGCAGAGGATTGAATCCTGGGGGATACCGAGATGCATTGGGATCTGGCAGAATAGGAACGTATGTGTCTTGTTGGTGCGAGCTTGATGTGCGGGCGAAGCGGCTTGTCTTTGAGCGGAGCATGTCGGAGCTTGGCCCAGCGCTGAGGGAGCTTTGAGCGAGAGGCGCTGCGTTCTTTGGGATCTTGTAGCTTGGTGGAGCGGGACTGCTGATAGCTTTGAGAAACAGGGAGCCGGTATTTCTTCGTCTTCTATGAGAACGAAGGTTCCATCGGGTTGGGAGGCTGCAGCGGTTCCTCGAAGACGCCTTGAGTGTCTACGATCCAGGAGCTTCTTTGCTCTTCTTGGCGCTTCTTGATAGTTTTGAAGGCTCGCAACACCTCCTCCATTGTCTGAAGGTTCCTTAGTGGCGGGGTTTCGTTTCCCTCACTGTTATCTGTTGATCCCGTCATGGGGGAGTAGCGGACGGTGCGGGTCGTTGAACTGGAAGGGCTGTCGGACCTTGTGACCTCGATACTGAAAAGGCGGCTCCCGGGTACTCTCAACCACTCTCGGTTCACTGGAGGGGGTGACGGGTAAGGTTTAGACACGGGAAGGCCTTTTGGGATAAAAGGGGGAAAGCCCACGTGACATGCGGTTTCCGCTTCTTTTTTATTTTGTTGTTTTAATTTACTTAAAACGCGTTTTCTCAGAGTCCTAGGTAGGTTGGAAAAGATTGCTCTTCTTTTTCGCAACTATGCTAGATCCTGGATCAGTGGAGACCATCTGTGCGGCTATAAGCCCCTCGTTTTGCACCTGTATTTCGACATCCCAGGGTGGACAGCCCCGGGCGAGGGTCCTATAGGGCAAGCGGTTTCCGCCGGCCTAAAAGAAAAATCGAACCTAAGGACCGAGCCTGTCATGTTCGTTTTAATGCGTTAGCCATGTGAATAGTGAGCCGAGCCGGCCATTGAGTCAAGATCGTGTCAAGAGTTCGGCATGACCTCTCTTTACCTTGCTTGCGCAAGGGATCTGTGACGTTAGGCGTTGGCTGGGTCATATCATCATGGCTGACGTATTAAAGGCTTGATGACATGGTGTTATGTGAGCATGGATGTATATCCGGGACGGAACATCGTCTGGGTGTAGCTTCGAAAATCAAGATCAGGTCAAGATTTTAGCATGACCTTTCATCGCTTTGCTTGCGCAAGGGATCTTGAGTTCCGAGATTTGACTCAGAAAACGGCCGGCATGGGATATGTATCCAGGTTGTATGACACGGACCGGGTAAAAACCAACCGAATCTGGACAGAGTGTGACTCAAGACTCAAACTTGCAGGGTTTACGCTTGGCTAGGATGGGATGTTAGGAATGATCTCGTGCGCATCCAAGAGGCCTAGGAAGACCAAACGGACTGCAACTGAGACCACTCCGGGTTAAGGGTTGTAGTGTGCAGTGTATCCGAGGTAGCAGTGCGCGTAGCGTGCGGTGTAACCGAGGCAGCAGTGTGAGTAACATGTGGTGTAACCGAGGCAGCAGTGCGAGTAGTGTGCGGTCTCTAAAATTCCTTTTCTGAGTAAAACAGAAAGTTTTTGAAGAATTTTAAATATATATACACAGATGTATAATGATGCATTTGTTTTGGTTTTTTTTTTTTTTGTAAAATAAAAAAGTAAAGCACGTGTACACACACACAACAGTTAAAGAAAGGGGTAAAATGAAAGTTTGACCCTCATCATCGTTTTAAAAATCTTTTGTTTTGTTTAAAATTTTTTAAAACAAAATGATCCCCAGCGGAGTCGCCAACTGAAATTACCCGGATCCGGCTCGCGCGCGAATTTGGCCCCAGCATCTCGCATTTCGCGTCCCGTTCGGGAAAGTCGCCCGGATCCGAGAGGCAGCGCGTTCGCGCCCCGGCATCTGGCTTATTCCCATTTTTGCGGTGTTGGAGGTGTCTCGCTGTGTGTTTGCTTTGTAGAGTCGCCACGCCGTTTTTATTAAGCCCAAAACATTGAAAAAGGGCATCAGTTTAAAAATAAACTGTTTTTGTGTGATGAGATTTTTGAGTTCGGAGGTCAGATGACTCCTCGGGAAGAGAATATTAGAATCTTAGAGCTCACCCGAGTCGCCTCGTAAAAACGAGTCTTTCGGATACCCCTAATATTCTTTAACTGTTGTGTGTGTGTGTGCTTTTAAAAATGCATGTTGTATCAGATGTCTACATTGTACACTGCTTTATTGAAATGTATTGAAATAGTGTAGGAAGGAAGCCTTACCAATGTTGGTTCGTGTCTGTCTTTCGCTGGGGAATAGTGTTTGAGGATGGAATAGCGTTCCGGGACGGACCGGGATTGCTTCGGGAGGAGCCGGTTGTCTGCGGACAGAGTTTCGGCGTGCGTCGGGATTGTAGGTTGCGTTCGGGCAGAGGTTCGGCGTGCGTTGGGATCGCAGGGATCACTCGGGCAGAGGTTCGGCGTGCGTTGGGATCGTAGGGATCACTCGGGCAGAGTTTCGGTGTGCGTTCAAGTTGCCGGTTTGACTCGGAAAAAGCCGGGACGCCTTAGAAAAGACCAGGCAAGGCCTCAGAGTACCACGAGGGGCCTCAGAGTACCTCAAGAGTGCCTCGGGGCAGCGCGGGAGCACTCGGAGAGGCTTCGGAGCACCACAAGGGAGCTCAGAAGGCCTCGAAAAGGATTCGAAAGGGACCGGGAGTGCCTCGAGAGGTCTTAGAGTTAGAGGGGTGCCAGAAGGATGGGGGAGAGGAGAGAAGAGGGAGATGTGTGAAATGAGGGAGGGGGAGCCCTCTATTTATAGTGTAGGAAAACCTGCAATAAGGTCCGTACGGACCTCTTAGGTAATCCAAATTTTTGGTTTTCCTCGATTTGAGGGAATAATGTGGACTTTAAGAGGATTCTAAAATGATGATGTCTGGTTGCAAAGAGGTCCGTACGGACCAACCATGCATGCAATAAGGTCCGTACGGACCAACCATGCATTTCAGTAATGATGCACTCCAGGATTTGAGGGAATATATTGGACTTTAAGGGGATTTAGTAATCATTGAAACAAGGAGGTCCGTACGGACCATATTTGCTTTTCTGATTTCTGCAAAATTACCAAAAGGTCATTTTGTCCCTTTTTATCCCAGAAAGGTTCCTCCCTTGGTTTGGCTGGGGTTTTTTTGGAGGGTTTTGAGTGTCAAAGGGTCTTTGAGACTGCGTTTGTGAGTCTGCGGTGTTTCCCGTGTGCTCGGAAGAGGGTGATCCAGATTAGGATACTTACAACAGCAGGTATGTTGCTGTCATAGATTGTCAAGTTATGTCGCACGACAACATAAATTCGGCCAGTACTACTGACCGAACCAATCAAGAAGTTCGGCCAGTACATAGCTATAAATACCGTCCTGGTCAGCGCACCGGTTTTGCCATTGGGACGGGACGTACCGGTACCGAAATGCACCGGTGCACCGTACCGGGTTTACCACACTTTTTCTGTATTTTTTCACTAATTATATCCCTAGTATATGTTAACAAAAACATAACACTTTTTCTGGTACAAAGTAACTAATTAGTGGTTAAACTATAAGAATGATAGCTATTACCATGTTTTTACACCAAGTAATAGTAATTTTAAGAAAGAAATGAAAAAAAAATTGATTTTTTTTCATTATTTTCAATTTTCATGGATTTCTGGAGAAAAAAAATAGATTTTTTTTCATTATTTTCATGGATTTCTGGTACAATTGTTAAAATGACATAAAAAAATTGATTTTTTTTCATTCTAAAAAAAATTTGCGTCCCAGCCGGGATATCCATCTCGGACGGTTCGGTCCGGTTCGGGACGGTTCGGCCGGTTCGGTCGTGCAGGGCGGTTTTAGGCTGGAACGGTATACGGCACATTCGCACCGTTTTCCACTAGAAGCAGGACGTACGGGCGGGATGGAACGGTAAGGGACGGGATTTATAACTATGGGCCAGTACTGACCGAAAATCCTATTTCTGTTTGGCCAGTACTGACCGAGACTTATAATAAGAGTGTGTTTTTTTTTTGGAAACGTTCGCGAAAAAACATTGTTACGTATTCTCAGCATTGGCTTAAATTTTTAATTTTTTTTTTGCCATAGTTACAAAGGTTCGTCCAGTACTGACCGAATTTTTTTTCAGTTTTTCGGCAAGTACTGGCCGAAATATTTGATAAAATTCAGCCACTACCGGCCGAACCATTCAAAAAAAAAAATTTCCATTTTTTTTTCTGTTTATTAAGACGGAATGTAACAATGTGTTTTCCGTCATTAAAAAAGTTAATTTAATTTAAAGTTAGTTAAATTTAGTTAAATTTTAATATAACTTTAAATGGAATGTAATAATAAATGAAAATTATTTAAAGATATGTAACACCACAAATCATAATATTTAACATAAATAAAATTATTTAATATCAATTACATAAGTTGATGTTTCGGGTACTTGTATTAATCGATATTGATAAGAATCTAGCCATTCGGTTGCACATTCATGACGTTCTTCATACCTTTGTATGGTACTGGATGCAATTGGCATCCTTCCTTCAACTTGGCATGAATGTAATGATTGCCGTTGACATAGCATATACAAATCAATTTTGGGTTATGTGGCATTGATTTTCGTAGAGGAAGGACATAATTGACCGCATTGGGATATTGACTGAAATCTTCTGATAATCGCCGTAAATAGTCATCAAACGATGCCTCTGTATCAGCTTTGACCATTACATTCCAATGAAGAATGAACGCCTCCCAAATCTCTTGCATATCAAACATTTTCTTGCATTTTTGCTAGAATATTTCTGTTGATATGCCATCGACAGAGCAAATGAGTTGTCGTTGGGAACGTCTCACGAATTGCATTCATCAAGGCAAGCTCCCTATCGATCACGATAACATTAGGAAGACATGATTGATCCATCAAAGATTTCAGCACTTTGCATGCCCACGTGTAGTTTCCTTCTTTCTCAGCCTCTAGGTATACAACAGCAATTAAGAAGGTCATTTTGGTTGAAGTCACGCCCACAATCTCAAGCAAAGGTAAGTTGTACCTATTTGTCTTGTAAGTGCAATCTATGAACAAGACGTATGGAAATGCCTTCATCAATTCAATGCCTTTCGGATGAGCAAAGAATATCTCCTTAATGAAATTTGTATTCTCGCATTGCCGATATTCGAAGTGATAAGCATGATCGGTCAATTTAAACATGAGCTGTTGGATTTGAGAACGACCCGCATGCTCAGTTGCCCTGCTCTTCACTCGCGCATTATAAATAGTCCGTATTGTGGACTTGTTTTCCGGAAATTTCTCTTTTAATCCATGTAAAATATCCTCCGTCCGGCTATTTGCATGTGACAATTCTATCACGTACTCCTCCTCTGATTTCTTTAATCTACCGGCATAAGAGTGACCCAACATGGATTGACAAATCGAATGATTGTGAAAGCCACAAACCACTTTTAATTGCCATTCACCATCAACCGTGACTTGTCTGGAGTTACACTGAAATTTACATCCCCATTTCTTTGTTCCGCTCTCTCTATTTTTCTTTTTTCCCCCAATATTTCAAGGTTGACAGATTCTTGAGAGGACAGAGAGATTGGTTTTTCCTTGTATATCCCCCAACGATCACAAACAAGCGTCATTCGAGGAGCGGAATTACGGCTCCCGTTATCCGACCGACCGACTACGATGAGAAATCCATGCTCTTCCCCCTTTTTACGCGCCCATTCAAACATTATTTTTCGGTCTCGAAAAAACAAGGACATTGTGAATTCTGGGGTGTAGTCTCACAAAACGCTTTCAAAATCAATCGAGACATAGTTGTTGTCACTCAGTGAATACTGCAACAATTCAATAAAACAATAAGGGAGGTGTGTGAAGAAAAACAAAGGTTCGGTTAGTGGTGGCCGAATATTTTTCGATGGTTCGGCTGGGTGTGGCCGAAATATTTCAAAAATTCGGCTGTTACTGACCGAAAAGCAACCTAGATTCGGCAAACCAGATCCGAAAATTTTTAAATTTTTGGCCGGGTGTGGCCGAACCTGAACTGAATTTCGGCCGGGTGTGGCCGAACCTGAACTGATTTTCGGTCACTACTGGCCGATTTTGAGCTACGAAACAGAAAAGACATTTTTAATAAATTTAAATGGTTAGAAAACTTACATTAACATTCGATGGTAGAGCATCCATGATGAGCCTGCTGAATCTCTTATCTTGGAACAAATATGTATGGATTTTTTTTTGGGAGATAAATGGTGGTGAGAGGAAGAGGAAGGAAAGGGAGGTAATTTTTTTAGATGTAAAAAAAATAAAAAAGGAAGTGATTAAGTAAAAAGGTGAAAATTGATGAGGGAGAGAGGGGGGAAGGTGATGAAAATTGATGAGGGAGGGAGGGGGAATGTAACGACCCCAAAATTCCATACATAATAATAATACTTAATTGATAAATAAAATAGCCTCCAACGGCTACTAAACCATAATTCAAATACTAACCACAATTCAAAATGACTTAAATGCGGATAACGGTAACAAATGCAACGGCTAGTACAACCCACTAGCTCGCCAACTAAACTACCTAACAAAGAAACTACTTAAACGACTTCCGCCACGATCCTTGCGACGGTCCAACTTCCTACTTATTGCCTGAAAGAAAAAAATGATGGGAAAGGGGATGAGCGAACAATGCTCAGCAAGTTCATACGGTGCCTCTCCGGTTACTAAGAAAGAGGTGACCGAAAGGACGAGATCAAATGAATACTTCAATGAACGGTAATATTCAAGAACGGAATACTCAAAATACAGTTTCAAAACAGTTACTAAGTATAGAAACACTTTCATGAGTTTGAAAACATGTGGCTTCACAAAAGAGCAGTTTTCAATCAAATAACTTTCAGGCACTCCCACAAAATACTTCACTTTATTTCATAAAACATTTTACAAAAGATTTCACCTTCAAACACTTTACTTCCATCCAATCACACTTTAGGGATTAAGCAGTTACTAGCTGTACCCAGGGCTAAGGTTTTCATTGACCGCACCCAATAACCGGTATATCATGATAACCTACATCACTTCATCAAGCAATGTAATAGGGTCCCATATGTCCTTCTTCAGGCATTGGGATAACTATAAGGGTCCACATGTTCATTTTCAGAACTATGGATAACATTTGGGGTCCACATATTCTTTTCAGAATTATGGATAACATTTACTTTCACATAACTTTACTTTGTTAACTTTCAACGGTGCTCATAAAATCAAGAACACAACAATGACAATATCAATCATACTCAAGATATCCCAATTGAACAACAACACATCAAAAGGGGTAGATATCCAAAGAACGCTAACACAACGGAACGGATATGTTTTTAAAATACTACCTGCCACATAGGTAGAATATAACTTTACAAAACATAGAATGGATTCCTAAACAAGGAATGAAACCAAGAACTAAGAACGTAATCCCTTACCTTAGCGTTGCTTAGCGAAAGCGAAACTCCTCACGCACGAATCTACAATCATACAACATAGGTCTTAGGGTACAATTTACTTAATCCCTAACTATTAACTAAATACGAGTTATTCTTCCTTAACTCATTTTTAAAGATTAACCTTTTTACCCTTTTATATCTTTCCCAAAATACCCCTAGGGTTTTAAGCTTACTAACCTTATTACAATTCTTTTTATGACTTTCCCATTCTAAGATTACTATTCACAGCATACATACATATTCTCAGAAAGTAACACACACACAAACACATTCTACACATTAATACACACTCATACCCGCATACAGTAACATACGCACACTCATATACATACTACAACACACACATACACACCACAACCCACAATTCACCCTCTGTACACATACAGAGACACACACAGACGCACACACAGCCCTATACACACCACAGCACACGCATACACACCCTCTGTATACAGAGACACACGCGACACACCCAGCGGCCATATATACACCACGGCACATGCATACACACCCTCGTATACACATACGAGACACACGCACACACACACACGGCCACGAGATAACACCTTGTACACGAGAGAAACACGCAGAGACACACACATGCACAGACAAACACACGCACACACACTGCCCCCAGAACACCCACACGACATATACTAAACACATAGTTAACCCAAAAAACTTATCTCTTAATCCTCTAGCATGAACATTTTACCTCCCAGTCAGATTTTAATCACATGCCCAGACCAATCAATGTTACTCCATATTAGGCTTAGGATTAATACTTGATATTGAAACAATAATCATAATTACTTGGATTACTGCTAAACCCTAATCCCTATTATTGATCTAGGGTTTTTAAGATTATTATCATTATAATAATTTCTACATAAACAAAACCATGGAAGAAATTCATTACCTTGAGTGCTTAGAATCTCCTCCTTCTCTTCCTCTTTCTTTTCTTCTCTTCCTCCCTCACGGTTCCTCTCTATTTCTCTCAACAGAGAAACTGCCGCCTCTCTCTCTATTTTTCTAACTCACGGCTGATGTAACTGAGGCTTCTAGGTTTAGGAAGGAGTATTTATATGTTTTATTCCCAAAGCCCTAGTCCCAAAGGAGTTTTAAGTCCACCAAGAGTCCTAGCCTAACCAAAACAATAACTCTGTTATTATCCTCTTAAACTGAGTTATTATCCTTTTAAAAGTCAGTTATTAACCTATTAAAACTCAGATATTATCTTCTTAAATATTATCCTTTTAAAATATTATCCTAAGCAACAAATAAATAAATAAATAAATTTAATAATTACTAAAGGAACGGGGTATTACAGGGAAGGTGGTGAAAATTGATGAGGAAGGGAGGGGGTATACGGGTACTCAACAATTTTACGGGTTTATTTAACATTAGTGAATGAGTTAATAGATTTAGGGATAATTTTGTCATTTCGATCGATGACTTTGAAGATTCTAACTTACGGGTTTACTCAACAATTTTACGGGTTTATATAACAATTCTCTTTGGGAAAGTGGGATGCTTTTCACATTTTTACAACCCCAAGTAAAAATTACTAAATACACATACAATTTCTCAATTACCCTAATGCACCCCCATTTCTTCCCCATCCACGGCCGCCACCCCCTAAATGAACCCCCTTTCCCTCACGACCACACCCACCAGTACGTTTGACCCCTAAATGCACCCCCTTCTCCGTCCCGACCTACCAACAACCCCGCCCTTCCCTATGAAGTAGTGGCCATAGGTATATTCACGAGTGTCATCGAATAAGATGATGATGATGGCCTTTCGATTGAGAAAGTGGCCATTGAGCATGTCCACGACCTAGTACGTCTTTAAAAATTTATTCATATAAGTCCTTCATTTGTTCTCTCTCTCTCACACTCTCGCTTGTTCATTTGTTTACCACATCATAAATTTGTCTTCTCTCTCCACCCCCACATCTTTCTACCTCATACCCCCCATCTGGAGATGGCCATTTTGGGTTGTGGCCCGTGGGGAACCCGCCCGCCCCGTGGGCCACCATCCGTTTGGCCCGCGCCTGTCGGCCCGTGGCCCGTTATCCGCTTGGCCCGCTTCGTATACGGGACGGGCCTGGACCAAATATGTCCACACGGATCGATCTTTGGCCCGCGGATCAGATGATCCGTTTGGTCTGTGACCCGTTTGGCCCGTGGATCAATGAGATCCGTACGGACCTGTCTGTGTAAATGTCTAAAATGTCCTCAAATATATCCGTTAATAAATCCGTTTGAGGGGTATTTTCGTCCAATTTACACATAACGGCTCATTTATCAGATTTTAATTTTTTGGGACATAATTACCCCTCCCAACAATCATATTTAGGGGTAAATTTGGTCCAAAAAATTATAATTAATATAAATAGAAGAGGAAGTCTTACCATTTTTTTCACAAAAAAAAATTCAATTCATCGTAGAATTTGAAAGAAATGGAGCGGCTAGGAAGTGCACAGAGGACTGATGTGAGTCCTGATGCTATCGCACCAGCACTAGCACAACAGTGAAATGCAGCGGAATATTAAAACAGAAAAGAAATGGAAAACGAATTAACACTTATCTACAGCAATATGCTGTAGACAATAAACTTCTCTTATTAAAAACAATGTTGAAACCGATTACAATAAGAGAATAACAAAATAATCAAAGAGAACTCTCTCACAAAAACACTCCTCTCAAGTCTATATTTCTTCAGCCTTTCAGAGTGTATATTTCCGTGTGTATGAACTGAGTTTGGGTCTTGTATTTATAGCCAAGTATAACACGGTTAAAGGGTAAGGATAATCATTGAAGAAGAGCTTGATCCTCAATCTCCTCTATCTCTAATCCTTATCCTTGAGAGTCCTATAAAACAACCAAACAATACTAAAACAAAAGTAGATTTTCGGTTAATAGGTTAGTAAACATAAATAAAAATATTTACATAATTAAAATATAAAAGAAAGTAACAAAACATAATTAAGTCAACCTTTTGACTTGGCTAAGTGTGATGCTACCACACTTTCAATCTCCCCCTGTTTTGTTGCTTTCTGTTCAAAAATAAATCTCAAGCACAATATATATACACCATAATTAAATAAGGTAAAAATTCGTAAACCCAAGATGCGAAATGGAGAGCTCGAATGCTCCCCCTAAATACTAGCAAAAAAAACATAAAGCACCATGTCCAAAGTGTGTCCAAAACAAACTAAACCAAGCAAAGCAAAATACCATTGTTCCTAAGAAGCAAGAAATTAAAAACTGTTTTTAAAACATAACCATACGATAAAAGTAAAAAGCTTCAATCATCATTGACGCCACGATCCCGACCTTGCCCTTGCCTTCCTTCTACTTACGCTTGTGTTTTGCTAGAAGTTCCCACACGAAATCGAACTTATATCTCTGTAAATATTGCTTGAGCTTGCTCCCCTTTTTGACCAGAAAGACGTTCACGATAAGCTAGCATCTTGTTCCTTCTCGTGGCCATTTCCTTGAATTGCACCCTATAGAGAAGCATTGTTTTCTCCAAAAACTTAATTTCATCGATCACCATTTGAACTTGAGCTTCTTGTGAGAGTGGAGATGTAGGCTCATCTTCGCTAGCATCGGCGTGCTCATCTTCATCACCATCTTGTGCATCGATAAGCTGGGTCATCGGGAAAAGCTACGAGCAAGTCGACGGTGCGTCTAGTGCACTCTAACACGGGTTGAATGCCAAATGGTTCAATCTTTTCACAAATACGATCGAACGTAAAATTTCAACCCCTTGCCTCACACGCGAGACCGGTTATTAAACAAGGAAAAGGAAGATCGAGATGGCAACTCCTTCTCTGCGAACTGTACTATACTCCCAAATATCACTTCACCAAGATTAAAAACTTGACCAGTGAATATCCTATGAATCAAATCAGCATGTGACACAGTGACAATGTTTTTATTTGAGGAGGGCTTCCAATTAAAAGTAGAAATTTTAAACAAAAAACTACACAATGAAGTAAGCATTGTGCACTTGGCGAGAGTGCCACGAAGGATCAAGGCCATTTGTTATGGTATTGGCAATTTCATCCTTATGAGCCATAGGAGGAAGGATGTGAGGACTGGGAGCATGAAGAAATATGTTAATCAAGGCAGGAGAAAAATTTATGAGAGTGCCACGAACTTTGACCTTTTCAAACCCAACATCTCTAGGGTCTTGAATAGCCTGAACTAAACCCGCGTAAAACTCACTTACAAGTGAAGGATAGTAGTTGTTTGGGTAAGACACAGAAAAGAGCAGGCCTTTTTCCTCTAAATATCGTTTCATACCAACATCCTCAAAGGTATGGTCAATAACCCTTTCCACCAAGAAACCCTTTTTCCTAAAGAACTCAAATCTCTCCTTCACAGACTTAGACATAAATTTTTCAGGTGAGAGGGAGCTTACCTTCCTTGGAGTGGACTTAGGACTTGGGGTATGCCTTGGCTTAGGCATATCAGCTTTGGAGGGACCAGAAAGTCTCAAGCTCCTTCTAGGTGAGGGTCTAGATGTGATTACATCAGCAGCGGCATCCCTTTTCTCTGTTTCTAGCTCATCTCTCCCAAGCTTAAAGGTATCATCCTCGGCTTCATCATCATACGAACCAATGTCGGACGCTTGTGCAGATATAGAACTAGCGACCTTGACCTTTGCTTGCCTCATTTTGCCCTTCCACTTTTTGCAAATCGAAAAGAGCTTGCGAGGAATATGTTAAATCCTCGGTACCTTCTTCAATTTCATACGTTCCCAGAATGAACTCCAGAGTACCAATTTCTGGAGAAGATCTAGCTTGAGGGGAATTAGCATGAGGAGATGGGATTTGAGATGCAGTAACATCTGGGGCATCACGATCAGGGGACAATTGAGAAAAAGCCATCCTTCTAGCTTGAAGATCCTCAGGCGTCACAATTGGGAAGGCATCTCCCAAATCTGATTAACGAGACTCAATAATATCCTCGGCTTCTTTCAACTCCTCAACCTCTACTGATTGAGACCTTCTTGACACCACTTGGTATGCTTCCACATCTTCTTCATCCGAGTCCTCTTCGGCGAGACTCACTTGAATAAACGGTTAATCCACACTCATACTTTCTCTTCGAGACATAGGCTTACAGACGAGCTTCCCGGACCCACTAGATTTTGCTTTTCCTCTCTTTCTTTTAAGATCAGCAGAAGGATCAAAATCCTCATCATCATCTTCAATAAAATCAGGTTCAGCCATGTTAGGGCGTACCTTAGGAGTGTATTCCCCCATGTTGGGAGAAAAGCCTTTCTGTCGCAAGGACCAGTTAGGGCCACGAGCTAGCCCAACCATTGCACCTACAGACTTCAAATCCCCTGGATTGTCGGCATCTATGGCATTGTCTTGAGCACCGGGAAGCGACATTGACACCGGTGAAGCTTCGGTGTCGACGAACAGTTCTACCGAGGTATCGGTTGGAGCCACCGGAGATGGAGGCGGCGAGCGGTCGGTAGTAGGAGAAGGGGGGTTCGACGGGGATGCCATGATCAGAGAGACAAAAAGGGCGAATGAAAGGAATTTCTAAGGGTTTTGTTTGCTTAATGCCGGTGAGGGTTTATTAAGAAGGGAGAGAGGGTATTTATTTGATGTGATAGCACATCATTCACTACAAGAAAACTGACAGATACTGACGGAAATTAGCGACGGAAATAAATCCGTCACTAATACCGACGGATTAGTGACGAAATAGCAACGACCTGGGGTGAAAAACAAAAAACGAAATTAGGACGAGATTACCGACGGATTTAGTGACGGATATGCCGACGGATTCCATTTCGTCTCCTGTCAGTCACCATTTTGGCGCCAAAATTTGCGCACTTTTCTGAGCGAATTTGTGACGGAATGGCGACGGATATTTTTGCGACGGATTTGAGTCGTTGCTAAATTATTTAAAACAAATATTAAATTTATATTTTAGGTTAGCGACGGATTAGTGACGGATTTAATTGCGACGGATTAAAATCCGTCGGTAAATTGATTACATATTATTAAGACGGATTTGAGTCGTTGCTAAATTATTTAAAATAATCATTAAATTTATATTTTAGGTTAGCGACGGATTAGTGACGGAATTAATTACCGACGGATTAAAATCCGTCGGTAAATTATTTAAAATAATTATTAAATTTATATTTTAGGTTAGCGACGGATTAGTGACGGATTTGATTACCGACGGATTAAAATCCGTCGGTAAATCAATTACATATTATTACCGACGAATTTGAGTCGTTGCTAAATTATTTAAAATAATTATTAAATTTATATTTTAGGTTAGCGACGGATTAGTGACGGATTTAATTACCGACGGATTATAATCCGTCGGTAAATTAATTACATATTATTACCGACGGATTTCAGTCGTTACTAAATTATTCAAAATAATTATTAAATTTACATTTTAGGTTAGCGACGGATTAGTGACGGATTAGTGTAGTGGATTTTTTTACAAATAGGGTATAGGATATAGGGTATACCCTATAGGGTACAGGGTATAGGCTATACCCTATAGGGTATAGGATATAGGGTATACCCTATAGGGTATAGGGTATACCCTATAGGGTATAGGGTTTACCCTATAGGGTATACTCTATAGGGTATACCCTATAGGGTACAGGATATAGGGTATACCCTATAGGGTACAGGATATAGGGTATACCCTATAGGGTACAGGATATAGGGTATACCCTATACGGTATAGGATATAGGGTATACCCTATACGGTATAGGATATAGGGTATACCCTATAGGGTATAGGGTATACCCTATAGGGTATAGGGTATATCCTATAGGGTATAGGGTATATCCTATAGGGTATAGGGTATAGGGTATAGGGTATATGGTATAGGGTATACCCTATAGGGTGTAGGGTATACCCTATAGGGTATAGGGTATACCCTATAGGGTATAGGGTATATCCTATAGGGTATAGGGTATAGGGTATAGGGTATATGGTATACCCTATAGGGGGTATACCCTATAGGGGGTATACCCTATAGGGTATACTCTATAGGGTATAGGATATAGGGTATACCACATAAGTACAGGTAGGGTATACCACATAGGGTATAGGATATAGGGTATACCACTTTTATAGGGTATAGAGTATACCCTATAGGGTATACTCTATAGGGTATACCCTATAGGGTACAGGATATAGGGTATACCCTATAGGGTACAGGGTATAGGGTATACCCTATAGGGTACAGGGTATACCCTATAGGGTATAGGGTATATCCTATAGGGTATAGGGTATACCCTATAGGGTATAGGGTATATCCTATTGGGTATAGGGTATAGGGTATACCCTATAGGGTGTAGGGTATACCCTATAGGGTATAGGGTATACCCTATAGGGTATAGGGTATAGGGTATATGGTATAGGGTATACCCTATAAGGTATAGGGTATATCCTATAGGGTATAGGGTATAGGGTATATGGTATAGGGTATACCCTATAGGGTGTAGGGTATACCCTATAGGGTGTAGGGTATACCCTATAGGGTATAGGGTATATCCTATAAGGTATAGGGTATAGGGTATATGGTATACCCTATAGGGGGTATACCCTATAGGGTATAGGGTATATCCTATAGGATATACCCTATAGGGTATAGGGTATATCCTATAGGGTATAGGGTATATGGTATAGGGTATACCCTATAGGGTGTAGGGTATACTCTATAGGGTACAGGGTATTGGGTATACCCTATAGGGTATACCCTATATCCTATAGGGTATAGGGTATACCCTATAGGGTATAGGGTATACCCTATAGGGTATAGGGTATACCCTATACCCTATAGGGTATAGGGTACATGGTATAGGGTATACCACATATAGTCTGAGTATAGGGTATACCTGCATAGGGTATAGGGTATACCTTATAGGGTATACTACATACCTATATAGGGTATAGGATATAGGGTATACCACATAGAGATTACGGGATATAGGGTATACCCTATAGGGTACAGGATATAGGGTATACCCTATAGGGTATACTCTATACCCTATAGGGTATAGGATATAGGGTATACCCTATAGGGTACAGGGTATAGGGTATACCCTATAGGGTATAGGATATAGGGTATACCCTATAGGGTATAGGGTATACCCTATAGGGTATACTCTATACCCTATAGGGTATAGGATATAGGGTATACCCTATAGGGTATAGGGTATAGGGTATACCCTATATGGTATACTCTATATCCTATACCCTATAGGGTATAGGGTATAAGGTATAGAGTATAGGGTATAGAGTATACCCTATAGGATATAGTGTATATGATATAGAGTATAGAGTATAGGGTATACCATATAGGGTATACCCTATAGGGTATAGGGTGTACCCTATACCCTATACGCTATACCATATAGGGTATAGGGTATAGGGTATATCCTATAGAGTATACCCTATACATAAAAAATATTTATGTCTATCCATAAAAAATATAAAAAACTATACATTTATGAAATAAATTAAAGGATTTTATCCAATTCTTATTTTTTTATTATATTTTCATTTGTTTAGTTTTTTTTTCTAACTTTTTTTAAATAGTTCTTTGAAAGAAACTTCAATAATAAAAGATGTCCAAAATATTTATGTCTATCCATAAAAAATATAAAAAACACTACATTTATGAAATAAATTAAAGAATTTTACCGTTCCTTATTTCTTTATTATATTTTTATTTGTTTAGTTTTTTTTTTCTAACTTTTTTTAAATAGTTTTTTGAAAGAAACTTCAAAAAATTATTGATATTTACTTGTTTTATTACTAATTACTATTATTGTTACAACTATTTAATATTTTTATTTTTATTCAATAATTATTATGAGATAATATTATTTAATATTTTATATTGTTATTATTATAATTATTATTATTATTTATTAATTATTATAATCATGAATAATTTTATATTTTAAATTATTATTATTATTATTGTTATTATTATTATTATTATTATTATTTACTTTTACTAATTAATAATATTATTTTTCATGATATTATTTATTATTATTAGTTATTAATGAGTATTATAATTAATTAAATAATATTTATATATTTAAAAATTATGACTAATCAAAATCTTAAATGTTTTTTATTTAATATTATTTATATTTTGAATTATTTCTATTTATAATCATTTATTTAAAAATAATTATATTTATTAATAATTATTTTTACTAATTATTAAAATAATTTGTTTTTAATATATTTAATTTAAAGATTACATTATACTAATATTTTTTTTATATTATTGCTATTATCTTTCTAACTGACTTTTTTCTTAATAAGACATTGTTTCACATGGATCATCATCTTAATCATTCATTCTATATCATTTAAATTGAATCCAATGGCTCTCATTTTAACAACTTATTTCACTTGGATAACCATCTCAACCATCCATCTTAATTGCAATCAATGGTTCAAATTCACTTACTCACACAAAAACCCTACCCACTCATATCCACTCACATAAAAAGCCTCTTCTTATCTTCTTCTCTCACTTCACACTTTTCTCCTCTCTCTACACGCACGGACGCACGGTATCCCCTCTCTCTCTCTCATCGTCATTCCGTCGACACCCTTCATCGCCGTCCAACCATTACCCCATCCGCCGAGCCTCCATTTCACTTCTCTGCCTTCCTCCCTTTCCCCCAACGGCCTTGGCCGTCTACTTCTCTATCTCCTCAGCCAGTGACGTTGATTTTGGCAGATCTGGTTATCCTTCCCCCATTCTCTGCGACATCCTCGCTAGGAAAATCCATAAAATCAAAAATACTCCTTGATTGCCGCAACAATCTCCGCGAGATCTGGGTGACGCACCACCATTTTCATATCTCGGCTCCGTATTCCGGCTTGATGAAGATCCACCATCGTCGGGCTTTGATGGCGGAGGGCGGCACAGACGGCAAGGTGGTTCTTCACAGTTCCACTTAATCAAATTTTTCATTTTTTTTTAAATCTATCTTGTTGGTGAAGGATGGTGACGGTTGTTTGGTGGATGGATGGTGATGGTTGTTTGGTGGATGGATGGTGATGGTTGTTTGGTGGATGGATGGTGGTGGTTATGGATGGTGGTGGTGGTGAATGGTGGTTGTGAATGATGATGTCAATGTTGAAATAGGATGAACTTGGTTTGAGAATAAAAAATATTTAGGTACTGAAGTAAGAATAAAAAATGATTAGGGACTGATTTGAGATTAAAAAATGATTAGGGACTGATTTAAGAATAAAAATCCTTAAGGGACTGATTTAAAAATAAAAAAAGTTAAGAGATTGATCTGAAAATAAAAAAAATAAAGGGACTGATTTGAAAATAAAAAAAAGAAGGTATTTATTTAAATTATAATTTATTTATGATTTAGCGACGGATTTTTACTATTTAGCGATGGATTTTTCCGTCGCTAAAATGCAATTTTCTTGTAGTGTGATATTTCAAAAATAAAAAATATTGAAAAAAGAAAATTTAAAAAAATTAATAAAATTGGGAAAATTTGGAATAAATTTTAGCGACGGAATGATCCGTCGATAATCCGTCACTAAATTGGTCCAAACAATAAAACGACCATTTAAATAGCGACGAAATGATCCGTCGATAAACCGTCACTAAAATGGTCCAAAAAAATAAAATGCCCATTTAAATAACGACGAAATAATCCGTCGATAATCCGTCACGAAATGGTCCAAAAAATAAAACGACCGTTTAAATACCGACGGAATTTTCCGTCGCTAATCCGTCGGCATAATGCTTTAAATTGGTCGTTTATTTTACCAAATTACTGACGGATTTTAAAACGTTAGTGACGGAAATTTCCGTCGCTAAATCGAATTGAGAACCGTCGGTAATCCGTCAAAAAATTTAGTGACGCACGTTTTAACATCGGATTTTTTACGTCTAAAATCCGTCACTAAATTGATTTAGTGACGGATTTTTGGCATTTAGTGACGGATTTTTCCGTCAGTAACTGCCGTTTTTCTTGTAGTGATTAATTCCTAGTAGACTTAGGGTACTTAATTGAGTCTTAGTTACAATTGAACTGAACTACCCTAATTCCCTTTTGGCCGGTTAGAATACATGGCATTAATTGAGACTTCTTCACTACTTTGGAGATTAAGATGATAAAGATAGAAGTTAAGCATAAAAATCAAAGATTTAGAT
Source organism: Adenophora triphylla var. japonica (assembly GCA_022495995.1). Lineage (NCBI taxonomy): Eukaryota > Viridiplantae > Streptophyta > Magnoliopsida > Asterales > Campanulaceae > Adenophora > Adenophora triphylla. Next base: position 104,731 of record JAFEMH010003096.1, on the reverse strand, counting down.
AGAGTAAATACCATAGATTAAAAAAAATCACAGACTTATACTCCCCCTAAATATGTGGACATTAAAAAAATTTTAGGTAATTTCATTGAGCATAAAATTAATTTAACACAAATTAATTTGAGATAGAAAAGCATTTGATTGAGATTTTCACCAAGGGCCAGGAAGACGAAAAAAAATATCTACAAATTAATTATGCATACTTTGCACAAATGTGAAGGATAAATCTCAGTATGTGTGTGGCATAGTATGTGATTACATCAAGGTACGCATTTCCTCTAAGAGAGTCAATGAATCAGAATCTTGTCTTGCTTGGCCTCTAGAATGCTTCCACATACAATTTTTTCGTGGAAAAATATTTTATGGGTAGCTTTCACTCTTCTTAATCACATGGATAGCCCTCTTTCGAATGATCTTATCAATTTGATTCAAACTTTCTCTTGAAGTCATTTTGATCACATTGAAATGACTTCATACCATGAGTGGAGTAGCTGTTTCCCAAACATTTTTTTTTTTTTTTTTTTATTTTGCACCCACCAAGAGACATCTAGTAAGATAATGTTAGAGTCAACAGTTGTTGACTACTATATAAGAAGGATTCACAATTCAGAGAGGAAATACAACAAGGCTGTAATACAAGTGACCACACTGAGATAAATCATGCAAAAAAATTTTTTTTTTTTTTTTTTTTTTTTTTTATTAATTTTTTGTTAGAATTGTAAAGTACATGTGTTAGTTATGATGTGATCACACGGGGGATCACATCATTATATTGCACATAAACTCAGAGATTTCCTTAGAGTAGAAAATCTCTGAAAATCAAGGGCTTTGGTGAAAATGTCAGCCAATTTGTTTTTCGGTGCTAATTGATTCCATGCTAATAATTTTTGCAACAAGATCACGAATAAAATGATGTCTAATGTCAATATGTTTAGTTCGAGAGTGTTGAACAGGATTTTTTGATATTTCTATGGCACTTAGATTATCACAAAAAACAGTTAGGATTTTACTTGTAAGACCATAATCTTTAATCATCTGATTCATCCAAAGAAGTTGAGAACAACAACTCCCTACAGCCACATATTCTGACTCGGCAGTAGAAAGGGATACACAGTTTTGTTTTCTACTATACCAAGATACTAAGTTATTTCCAAGATAAAAGCAACCTCCAGTAGTGCTTTTTCTATCATCAGTGTTACTGCCCAATCGAATCACTTGAACCCTACCGATTTGTATTGGTTTCTCGAGTATAGCTTAGCCACTAAATTGATAGTTCCACCTACATATCTAATAATTCTTTTTACGGCTTTAAGGTGGGATAATTTGGGGCAAGCTTGATATCTAGCACACTGAAGCAAACACTAAACATGATGTCCGGACTGACTTCTTTGAAAGGTACACCAAGCTTCCAATCATGCTTCTATATAAGGTGGGGTCAACATCCTCACCATTTTCATCTTTGCACAACTTTTGAGAAGATCCCATAGGAGTTTTAAAGTGAGAGGCATTGTCAAGAGAGAATTTTTTAACCAAGTTTTTGGCATATTTACTTTGAGATATAAAAATTCCTTCCTTATTTTGTTTTATTTGAAGTCCTAGAAAGTAGGTTAATTCACCAACCATGCTCATTTCAAAGGTGGTGGTCATACTTGTGACAAAGTAGTCTAACATATCTTTGGAAGATGATCCAAATACAATGTCATCAACATAAATTTGGGCCACTAATATACCTACATTTTCTTTTAAAATAAATAAGGTTTTATCTACCTCACCTCTCTTAAATCCCATTTGTATGAGATGTTCAGTTAGCCTCCCATACCAAGCTCTAGGGGCTTGTTTTAATCCATATAGGGCCTTTTTAAGCTTATAAACATGATCAGGATAGTGGGGATCAGTGAATCCCTTAGGTTGTTCAACATAGGCTTCTTCATTTAGGACACCATTCAAGAAGGCACTTTTAACATCCATTTGATGTAAAGTGATGTCCAAGTAACAAGCAATGGCAAGTAAAAGTCTAATAGATTCTATCCTAGCAACAGGAGCAAAAGTTTCTTCAAAATCTATTCCTTCTACTTGGGTGTAACCTTGGGCTACAAGCCTAGCTTTATTTCTGGTAATTTGACCATTTTCATCAGTTTTGTTCTTATAGATCCACTTGGTTCCTATTACATTTCCTCCTATAGGCCTAGGAACTAAAGTCCATACTTCATTTTTCTCAAATTGATTTAGTTCTTCTTGCATGGCAATAATCCAATTATCATCTTTCATGGCTTCTACAACATTCTTTGGTTCAATATTAGAAACAAAACAACATGAACTAACCTTGTTTACTTGAGATTCAACGCGGCTTAGCCCGGCTTGACTCACGGTAGTTCACCCTAGGCTTCTCCCTTGTGCTAATTTTTTCGTTTACATCACCCACTACTTGAGATATTGGGTGATTCTTTTGCACTCTCTTTGGGTATGTCTTTAGTTCTATCTAACTTTTCTTCTTCACATTCAGAATCTGATTCGGCACCGAATTTTGTTTGCTCGGATGTAGGTGATGATGTGCTTGCATTAGTACTGCATACATTTTCTGCTGATCCATTTCTTTGTATACTGTTCGGTTTGATTACGAGTTTCTGCATTGTCTCTATACAATCGAGACATCATCTTCAAGAGATTTTATATTTAGGTCGGCGGTATCATCAAATGTAACATTTATTGATTCCATAATGCTTTTAGTTCTTAGGTTGTAAACCCTATATGCACGACTATTTGTGGAATATCCAAGAAAAAGCGGCTTTGTCACTCTTGGAATCAAATTTAGATAGATAATCTCTATCATTTAGAACATAGCATATGCACCCAAAGACATGAAAGTACTTGAGAGTAGGTTTTTACCTAGGAGTATTTCCATAATGGGTCATGGTTGATCCAACCCTAAGATAAACTGTTTCCTATATGACATGCGGTGTTAAGAGCTTGACCCAAAATCGTTTAGAGATGTTCTTAGAGCTAAGCATTACACGGGCCATCTCTTGTAACGTACGATTTTTTCTTTACGCAACTCCATTTTGTTGAGGAGTTTTTGGGGCTGAAAAATCATGGGTGATTCCTTTGGAATCACAAAACTTTGAGAACAATGTGTTCTCATATTCGGTTCCATGATCGGACTTAATTTTGATTACTTTCTTCCCATACAAGTTTTTCACCTTTTTATACCATACTTTAAATACTTCGAGTGCTTCGATTTTTCTTTTAAATAGAGCACCCAAGTATACCTAGAAAAATCATCTACACGAGACAAATGAATATTTCTTTTTACCTAAGCTTTCAACCTCAATTGGTCCCATAAGATCGGTGTGTATTAATTCTAAAATTTCAAACGTGGAACTTTGATCCACTTTTGGATGAGAAGCTTTGGTTTGCTTCCCCTTCGACATGGACCACACAAACTAGGTTGTTTAAAGTCGAGCTTAGGCAAGTGTTTAACAAAGATCAAACCTAACTAGTTCTTCTATTTTCCTATAGCTAGCATGCCCTAATTTTTGCTGCCACACTTCAAGTTCATTAGTTTTAGAGCTAAGGCAGGACAAATTGTCACCAAACTTGTAACAATTATCCTGAGACCTTACTCCGGTGAACGGACATTTATTAGTGTTATCAAACACTTTACATTCATTTTTGTCAAAATTGACATGCAAATTGTCATCACATAGTTGACTTATACTAATCAAATTAGCTTTCGGTCATACTACATGATAAACATTTTTCAACTTGGGCATGTCATTTACACATAAAGTACCTTTTCCAACAATCTTACCTTGTGCCCCTCCCCCATAATTTACGTTCCCTCCTTTGATAGTGACGTAATCAGTGAGAAATTCGGCATTACTGTCATGTGCCTTGAGCACCCACTATCGAAGTACCAAGAGCTAGCAATGTGCTCTTGAGGAGGTAATCACTACTTTGCATTCCAAGTTTTTCTTTTCAACCCATACTGGCCGACCGGGTTTTTGGCGATGTGAGTTGTGATGTGATAGCATTCGTTCACTCATCGAGGAACATCTTTCCCCGAGATCACGAATCCTCTTGTAACGAGAATGGTCTTATATGACACAGTAAGAAGCGATAATGGCACACAAATCTTTTCCTTTTGGTTGATGATTTCGATTAGAAAAAGTTTTAGGTTTTGAGGAACTACTTTCTCCCTCTCTCAAAAAATTCGATTCAAAACCAAGACTGTTTTTGAAAACTTGCTCACTTTGAGAATCTCATCAAGAGTTGCCTTTCCGGTATTACGTTTTTCAAAAGTTTTCTTGGCCTCTGTGAGTTCGAGTTTTTGTTTTCTCAAGCTCAATGTCACGTTTAGTGAGCATGACTTCAAGTTTGGCTATAGAATCCTTTTTGGTTATCATTTTCAATGGATACACTTGTCGGTTCATCTTTAACTTTAGATAGTTCATTAGAGAGTTTTTCGATTACCTTTTCAAAGACTGACAATCTTTTCAACACGCTTTTCCCAATCGGCATATAGTTCGGCATAGGCATCCGGTAGCTCGTTATAGTCTTCATTCTCTTCTTCTTTATTTTCGGACTTGTTTCGGCGAAGAGGTATAACGGTTTATAAAAGATTCGAAGATGTGATAGTAGATGTGATAACATACGAAGCTACATCAGTTGATGTTCATGATTTGGAGGCGAGATTTCCATAATTGCTAAGTTTAGCGATTCATCTTCGTCCTCACTATCACTAAGGGTAGCACTTAGGCTCATCCCCTTTTTCTTGAGTATTGGCACATTCATTTGCATAATGCCCAAACCCTTTACGGGCCTACACCGACGTGTCGGATCTATTTTTAGAAAAACTAGTGGGTTTCTTGAAAGAACTTTCATTATCCTCTTTTGATTTATCAAAATTAGTTGGTTTCTTAGAAGGAAATTTGTTGTCTCTTTTATTTTTAAGAAAAGAAGTAAATTTTTTTGTCAAAAGAGCAACATCTTCATTTTCCAAGTTTGAAATATCAATTTCATTTGAGATTTCCTCAATTTCTTTTGGAATTGATGATGCTTTAGAAAGAGCGAAGCAAGAGCAACACTTTCGGCTTTATGTTGTTCTTTGAATAGAGATGTTCATTTCATACATGGTTAGCTTACCCACAAGAGTATCTAGAGCCATGGTTGCGGTGTCATTTGCTTCTTCAATGGCGGCTATTTTAATGTTGAACTTATCGGTGTGAGTCCTTAACATTTTGCATACTAATCTAGCATTTGAAATAGGCTCACCAAGTGAGAGACATTCATTTGAAATTTCTCTTATTCTAGCAGAATAACTTTTTATGTCCTCAGACTCATTCATCCTCAAGTTTTCAAACTTGGTCATGAGAATTCTCAACCTAGTGGCTTTGACACTATCATCACCCTCACAGTGAGCTTGCAAAATATCCCAGGCTTTCTTTGCTATATTTTGGTTTAAAACAAGTCTAAACATGTGTTCATCCACATGACTTGAAATAGCACCTAGAGCCTTGGAATTGTAGTTTGCACTAGTGACCTCATCTGTGGTCCATTCTTCCTCAGGTTTAATTCTATACACCTTTTCGGAGGTTTCACCTTCTTCTTCTTTATTTTTCATTTCAACCTTAGGAGGGGACCATGGAATAATAATACTAAGCCATGCTCGTTCATCAATTGCTTTGATGAAGAGACGCATCTTAGCTTTCCAGATGGGATAGTTAGTTCCATCTAAAACCGGGGGACGGTATTGACTCAAGTGTCCTTCCATAATGACCACTCTTCCTTGGATCTCACTCAGTAGAGTCGAGTGTAGCTACGATACCAATTGAAAGAAATGGAGCGGCTAGGAAGTGCACAGAGGATCGATGTGAGTCTGATGCTATCGCACCAAAGACTAGCACAAGTGAAATGCAAATGCGGAATATTAAAACAGAAAAGAAATGGAAAACGAATTAACACTTATCTACAAAGAATATGTCAGAGACAATAAACTTCTCTTATTAAAAACAATGTTGAAACCGATTACAATAAGAGAATAACAAAATAATCAAAGAGAACTCTCTCACAAAAACACTCCTCTCAAGTCTATATTTCTTCAGCCTTTCAGAGTGTATATTTCCGTGTGTATGAACTGAGTTTGGGTCTTGTATTTATAGCCAAGTATAACACGGTTAAAGGGTAAGGATAATCATTGAAGAAGAGCTTGATCCTCAATCTCCTCTATCTCTAATCCTTATCCTTGAGAGTCCTATAAAACAACCAAACAATACTAAAACAAAAGTAGATTTTCGGTTAATAGGTTAGTAAACATAAATAAAAATATTTACATAATTAAAATATAAAAGAAAGTAACAAAACATAATTAAGTCAACCTTTTGACTTGGCTAAGTGTGATGCTACCACACTTTCAGAATTCTCTCAAACCCAAACCATCAAATTATTTCCAAGTCGAATATTTATGATTACATCGTAAGAGTTGAAGCATTGAAGATAATTTTATTGTTTTAATTATTTAATTGTTTACTCGCTAGTTAAATAATATGTTTAGTAGTTAATTTTTTTAATCTTCATAAGTTTCAAAAATTCCAAAAATAAAATAAAATTACTTTTATTCCGAAAATTACAAAAAAATATAATTGTTTAATTTTATTGTTAGTAAATTATTGTCAAAATTATTTAATCCTTATAAATTTTCAAAAATTCAATTTTTTTTTAAGTGTTGCATTTTAAATTTTAATTGTTAAGTAATTTATATTGCTAGTTATCATGAAAGATCTAGTTAATGATATATTTGCATATTCCCTCCCCCCCACACAAAATCAAGCTCAAAATCAAAATGTACCCATTTCAACCCGTCACTCAATAGATAATTTCCTTTTGCACCGTAATGATCAATTTTGTTTGATCTAATTGATCAATCCTCGAACCCAATCAACACCCCTCCATTTCGCGGCTATACTCCGGATTTGACCCGAATTCGATGAATGAGTCCAACACATACTATACATCTAGAACCTATCATCTCATAGAAGACATATATGAGGGTGGGGAGGGGGATGAGGATGACGATGTACAAGTCATCCACGAAACCCGCACAATTTCAAATACACATACTACCGATGTTTCCTCGGGTAGTGCACCTAGTGGGGGAAGGGGTAAGGGTAAGGGTAAGCCAAAGGCACAAACTAGAGTGTCCAAATATGTTCATTTATATGATTTAATAATTATTGACGATGAAACAAAGGCCAAATGCAAGAGGTGCTCAAATTTTTTAAACCCGACGGGTGTACATGGTACCTCCCATATAAAGAGGCAGATGGATAAACATGATAATGAAGTTGCTAAAGGTATACTCCCTCCGTCCTAGGCGAAGCTTCCCATTTTTTTCAAATCACGCAAATTAAGGAAATGGGTGGGAAGAAAAAATATTGTGAGTGTAATAGTGAATTAGGAGAGAGAATTAGTGGAAGAAATAGTAAATTTGAAAAGTGTTGTGAGTGTAGTAGTGAATTAGGAGAGAGAATGAGTGGAGGAAATAGTAAAGATTTTTTGCCAAAAAAGGAAAGTGGAAGTTTTTAACGGGACACCCAAAATGGCAAAATGGGAAGCTTCGACTGGGACGGAGGGAGTATATGGTACCGTGCAAACGTAACTAAATATACCATGTGTCACTTACCCAAAAGTGGACGTCGATTTGATAACGATGTTACTAGTGAGTTGTCGATTGCCTCTTTCACTTTCAGACATTGTTCTAAAAAGCGACCTACGATTAGGTGTTAGGCGGAGCTAGGTGGAGCTAGGCGGAGTTGGGCGGGTTAATTAACAAACCAAAAATTAAAACTAGAAATTAAAACTTAATTAATAAACCAAAGTAACTTCCTTTAAATCGAAATCAAGAAATTGATAGATAAGAGAGATAGAGAGAGAGATTTTGAGAGAAAGAGAAAGAGCCGAGAGGGAGGCCATAGAGAGAAGGCGGCAGACATGGTGGACGGTGGAAAGAAGCGGCGAATATGGGTGAAGAAATGGGGGGGGGTGACAGATTGACGGTGTCTGGGAATGGCTGAATGGGAATGGGGGAGTGAGGCGTCAAGAAGATGGAAGGATGAGATAAAATTTTGAAAATGGGATTTAGGGTTTCTTGAACATAAATGTTTTGATATGATAAGTGGCGGCTGACCTTGTTTTAGTTTTCTTTTTTTCTTTTTAAATAATAATAATTACAACTCTACCCCTTCAAATTTAATATCACACATGTTTATTCCCCAAACTTTCACATTAGTAAAATTTGCATTTGACCTCTTTTAAACTAATATTCATTTCAAAGTAATCAATAATCTGTTAATTACCTGCAAGACACATTACATATAACAGGATTTATAACAAATTTCGTCAAAAATCTTTTAAGCTGACAAAAAAATTTACACGTGAAATACTAATATTGCCAAAAAATAAAAATAAGTGAATGCTGTTTTTGGATATATATATATATATATATATATATATATATATATATATTTATGAAATATATTTAAAATTTGTCTAATTTCTCGGCCCCATCTAGGCCCGTCTCCGTCGCCTAGCATCCGCCTAGCGCTTTTTAGAACATTGCTTTTGGATGATGATATACAATCTCTACGAAGAGTTTTTGCGAGAAGGATACTAGAATAATAATAATAATAATAACAATTCAACAAATTCAAAGATTTTGAAACAATAACAATATTGAAGACCTAAAGCTTTTTGAAGACTTTGAAGATTTGAAGATCATAATTAGTTTGAAGATTTGAAGACTCATTTATTTTCAAGACTTTGTTAAATTTGAAGATCATAATTACTTTGAAAATTTGAAGACTTATTCGAAGATTTGAAGACTCATTTGAAGATTTGAAGACTTTTTATTTTAAGACTATGTAATTTAAAATTGTATCATTTGAAGACAATGAATATTTCCCCCAAAAAATTATGAAATAAATATTCATAGAATTTCTATTATGAAATTGATTACATTATTACCTCATATTCTTTTATATACTTTTATTTGTTTATTATTTTTTTAATCTTTTTTTATCTACCTGTTTGTAAAAAATATCAGTAATAAAAAAAGTCTAAAATATTATTTTCTAATCAATAAAAAATTAATAAAAAATAAAAATAAATAAATAAAGGATAGTTCGTTCCTCTTTTATTTTATATACTTTAAATTATTTAGTTTTTTTTCTATTTATTTTATATGCCTTTTTGAAAAAAATATCAGTAATAAAAAAATCTAAAATATTATTTTCTAATCAATAAAAAATTAATAAAAAATAAAAATAAATAAAGGATAGTCCGTCCCCTTTTTCTTTTATATACTTTAAATTGTTTAGTTTTTTTTTCTATCTTTTTTTATATACTTTCTTGAAAAAAATATTAGTAATAAAAAAAGTCTAAATTATTAGTATTTTTTAATAAAAAAAGTCTAAAATTTCTGGTGGAAGCAGTTTGCTTTTTTCTGGGGTTGGACCTTGTATGTGATATTAGTTGACATGTTCTCAAATCTTGTGTCATTCGGGCACATCCCGCGATTTACCTCAGTCGATCGGCGAGGGCCGATGGGCAGTGGTTCGGGAGCTTGTCAGACGAAGGCGGGAAGCTTGAGTATAAAAAAAAATAAAAATAATAAATAAATACAACACGTGAGCGCATAGAAAATGGTACAACCATCCAATCACAGCCCATCACTTTTTCTCTTTTCCCAAATTGCCCCTCTCTTCATCTCTTTCCACATTCATTCTCCCCAATAATTTGGATCACTCTCTTTCCGTTACTGACGAACAACAATCAAAGAGTTAAAAGATCGACGGACCGGCCAAATGGCTTCCGGATCCCCAAGTCGTCTCAGCTCCGATTCCAAACGGTTCGATTTCGCATCTGAATCCAATCAAGATCACTCAAATCACGACCCTTCAAACCCTGCAATTGGTTCCAATTCCCGCAAGGTAATGACCTTTCAATTGATGTTTCTTGGTTAATTTGATGAACCGGTGCTGTATTTATTGATTACTGTTGAGAAATGGGGGTGGAATTCGAAGATTTGATGAAGCAAAGTTGTAAGGGTTTGGCTTTATATATGTTTTTTTTTTGGTGTAGCAATTTTTGTTCATCAAGTCTTGTTGTATTGATGTTAGTTTTTCCCTTGAAAATTTCATTAATTCTGTAGATTTTCTAGTTTAGTTTGGTTATGGGTAAGTGTAAGTGAAAGGGGCGAAGGAGATAAAGGGTCAGTTGAAGACAATGCACCAATGTCTGCATCTGTAAAAAATTCTATTAAGAATAATGATAACTTTAGGTGTTAGGCATTCTTGAAGAGCTTAAAGTAAAAAAAAAAATGGTTAGAAATCGTAGTAAGCAAAATCTAAGGCCGATCGCGTAGTGGGTTTGATGTGTAGTGTGCTTTTCCTGATTGGTGGCTTTAGTTATGAATTGTACTTACACTTTAGGTGTTAAGCAAAGTTGAAAAAACTTAAAGTTACATTTAAATTTTAATTATGTTTGGTGTAATACTTTGTCATTAGTCATGTATTATCCTTACACTTGCGAAATATGCGAACCGCATAAATTTTCCAAGATTGTTCTAGGAAAGCTTAAGGGAAAGGAAAATGGTAAGGGGGTGAAGGTGAGACAAAAACATTATACTTATGAAAAACCTATCATTGGGCGCTTCTATAAAACTCACTTTGAAGCATTATGATGAATTTAAATCTGGATGCATTCTCGATCAGAACTCATGTGATTTTCCTTAATTGGTGTCAAATTGACAAGGCATAGACAAAATCTTGGTTATGAAATCTTAGTTTGGCAAACTGTAGGATGGATGGCAGGAGTTTAGAGTATACCACCATTAAATTACTCATTTTGTAACTTTAACCCCCTAAGCATTTTGTAATTTTTTTTTCTTTAATGTTCCTTATCCCTTTTCATCATCGTATGTTTCTGTTGAACTAAAGGCATTGGAAAATCAGTGTGAACAATAGGTGTTTGTCCTGACTGTTTGTTTTTGTCTTTGGTAAGAGCTTAAGTCACGAACAGTATATGTTTTAGCTTAAGGTATGACTTGTGAGCAATTTATGTTTTTGATCATACTCCCCGGTCCCGAAATGATGTTCTTACTTCTTCTTTTTTTGTTATTACTTTGAATTAATTTTGAGCAATAATTTTAGGTTAATTTACTTATCCTAATCAAATATTAAAACTTGTTATTGATATACCATTACAAATGTTATCAATGTCAATTTTAGATTTTCATTAGGATATTTAAATTAACCTAAAATTATTGCTTAAAGTTCATTCAAAGTAACAACAAAAAAAGTAGGAAGATCATCACGGGACGTGGAGTATGTGTTCAGAGATATGATGGTATACTAAGTGGTGCAACGATTCCTGCTGTATACAACCTTTACTCGCTAGCTGGAAGCAAGAAAGGTAGACTAGCGAGTAGGGATAGAATGAATGGTAAGGTGCCCTTGTAGGTTGTGGAGAATAAACAAAGTGTTTTATTTGGGGAAAGTGAAGCACTAACTCAAGTTTTGTGGGTTTTCTTTCACTGGGCTGCTTGTTCAGAAGAGCTTTTAAGTCTTTCTGGACCAAAACTTGTTTAAGAACCACAATTGCACATAAGGACAATACTCCCTTTGTCCCGAAATGATCTTCCTACAATTTTTTGTCGTTAACACGAAAGTACTTTGAGCAATAATTTTAGGTTGACTTTATTATCCGAGTGAACATCTATAAATTGTTATTGATAGTATTTATAATGGTGTATCAATAACATGTTTTAAATTTTCATTAGGATAATTAAATCAACCTAAAATTATTGCTCAAAGTACCTTTGTGTTAACGACAAAAAAAGTGGGAAGATCATTTCGGGGCGGAGGGAATATATCAGTGTGATAGCTATGTCAGCAGTGAGGTACGATGACAGTGAGTGGATATGGTTTTCTGCCAAAGGACGATGATTCTTGAAGGAAGTTTTTCTTATGTGTACCTAGATAGCCAGAAGCTAAGGTTTTGACATAGAGGTTTCTAAGGAATATGCTATGAAGCTTGTGTGAGCACTAGGATTGGCAATTACATTAGTTGAGATTACGTGTTTCTACAGGGACCGTTTGGACGGAAATGTGTAAAGTAGAGTACAGTTTGGTGAATCATGGAAGCGAGGGAACTTAAAAATATTCTAATATAGCAACTGAACTCAACTCAGCCTCATCCCCAATCACTTGGGGTCGGCTACATGAATCATTTTCCGCCATTCATTTGATCCGATTCTGTAGCAAATGATGTATTTCCTTTCGTTCCTAATGAAATGACGAACCTTTCTGAGTATCCCTTGATTGCCACTTTAACTAATGATAAATCAATAAAAATTTTTTAATAATAATTCATTAGATAAAGAAGCAGACACATTAAATAAATAAAAAGAAAAAAGAAAAAAAAAAAAGAACAAAAATCTTTAAGCAGGTTGTTCGGAAAGAGGAAAATCGAGCCCAAGCTGCCGAAGAGATTTTGACGAGTGTGAACTTGGGAACTGCGGAAGAGCCTAAAGAGACGCAGATCGGTGGCTTCTTCGAAGGAACTGGAAAGGATGCTCTACATGAATATTCTAATATAGCAACTGAACTCAACTCAGCCTCATCCCCAATCACTTGGGGTCGGCTACATGAATCATTTTCCGCCATTCATTTGATCCGATTCAAGGTCATCATATAGGCCACATTCCTTCATATCTCTTTGTTTGTGGATATCCAAGTTAGTTTTGATCTTCCCCTACCCCTAGGCTGGTTGAAAATTGATACCATCACAATTCTTAATCAGTGCAATAGGAGCTGTATGTAGAGGTGACAAAATGGGTCTTTCGGATACCTAATGGGTGTTATTCATTAAAAATTCATTAAAAATTCATTAAAAATGTAATGCTTTAAACTATTGTACATGATACAATGTACAATATTTTAAAGCAGGATAAAATCTTAATGGGTATACTCATTGGTCAGAAATTGCCACCCCTAGTTGTACGTGAACGAGCCATTTTAAGCAATCTCATCTTCTCTGCTATAAGAGCGACTTTTATTGTCTCTCATTATAGTTCATTACAGATCTTATCTTTTCTAGTTTTACCACACTTCCATCTCAACACGCATTCTCATTTAGCAGTTTTGATCAATTGTTGGGGAGGATTATTTTCTGTAACAAGGCATTTCAATTGACAACATGGGAAAAGCAGTCATATAAGCAAGAACGTGATGCAACTGACATGACTATTTCATGAAACTTTGCTTTCATACCATTTTATGCAGTACCTAGTGTATAGGGGAAGATAGAACATATTTGGGGTTCGGAAGAGAAACCAAGTGCCTTGGGAATTAATAGAGAGCACAATTCATTATAATCATCAATTCATAGTAGTTGCAATTATGTGGTTCATCGAGTCCATGAGAATCAGCAAGGATTACTTGGAAGGGTAGACAATCCTTGATAGCCAATAAGAATTCGTGACCATCCGATCCAAATAAGCCCTTATTGTGAATCTCGTGATGAGAACAATTACATAAGACCTTTTTATATGGGGTACAACTTACTTTGTTTCATATTACTTGAATTATAATCTAGCGAAGTAGACTAGTAAAGTAATAATGCTTGTATACCACTAAATACTGCTAAGTGCTAACTAGCTCCACCTTGTGGCTGGCATCCTGCACCTACTGCACTAGTAGCTTTGGCATCCGTTGTCACTGACTCCCTGTCTGCAATCTCATATTTCCCAGTTGGTTTTGTACTTTTCCCCAAATTGTGAGATGTTTTCTTCTTCTTTTGGCTTCAAGTTCAGATTTATATTGGTTAAAGATGTCAATTTAGTTGGGCAAGAATGGTCTATTTTCCTCTTTACAACGGTTGGGTGATAGGCAATCCCATCTCTCATGTTTCTCTCTATGTAACACTCCCTCCGTCCCACCCGAATTAGGACATTTTGCCATTTTGGGTGTCCCACTCGAAATAGGACAACCCAAATATGGAAATGTTTTATTTAATGGAACCACTTTCACACCTACAACAACTTCAACTTTCCACTCATTATTCTCTACCCCACTTTCTCTCCCCTATCCTACTTTTCATACTCACAACACCTACTCCACTGTCACTTTTTCTTAATTCCCTTGCCCAACCCAAAAATCCTATTTCGAGTGGGACGGAGGGAGTATTGTTTTTTGTTGTTATTGCTTTTGAGTTGTGACTTGAGATTACGTTCTGTTTTGGTGCTTGAGCAATACCCCTCCCCCACACTTTTAGAGTATGCTAGACTAATTCATATTTTTTTGACCTTTCTAGTTTTCGTGGGTAAGTATTTCGAGGAATCTACTATTGGCTTACCAAAGCTTTGGTGTAGTGTATGGGGACTTGAGCACTTCACCTCTATATGTCTATAAAAGTATATTTGTTGGCAAACTTCAGCATCATCAAACTCCAGAGGTGATATTTGGTGCATTTTCATTGATATTTTGGACCCTAACTCTAATTCCTTTGCTCAAATACACGTTCCTCGTACTGACTGCCGATGATAATGGTGAAGGTGAGTTAACACTGGAACTCTCAATAGTAAGTATCTCGTTGATGAGTGTGTCTCTTACTATATTGACCAACCCAAACTCAATTTATGTCAGGTGGGACGTTTGCCCTTTACTCACTGCTCTGCAGGCATGCAAAGTTTAGTTTATTGCCCAATCAGCAAGCAGCTGATGAGGAGTTGTCTACTTACAAATATGGCCACTTGGGGCAGCCTCCATCTTCCTTGCCATTAAAACGATTTCTCGAGAAGCATAAAAAGTCACGGACAGCCCTACTCCTTGTTGTGTTATGGGGGGCTTGCATGGTTATAGGTGATGGTGTGATGTCCCCTGCAATTTCAGGTAACAAATTTGTATTTTTTAAGTGCGCTTGTGGATTTATCATGTCTGTATAATCTTAACTTTATTGACATCTCAGCTGCAGCAAAGGCACAAATACTTTGTATCGGGGGCAAATTTTCTACTATTTTTGTCGCTATAAAATGTAAAACCATCTGAGAATTATTTTTCTGTAACTAAAACATGCATGATTTTTTTGTACTAAAAGATCGTTTGTAGATGAGGGGTGGGGTCAATCGGTTAAAAGTATCCTTAAATTACAAAAAACAGTTCATTTTGGCATGTTTTGTAAGCTTTCTAGTACTAAGAAGTAATTTCAAACTTAAAAGGTGGTCAAACTTACCCCTAGTAGTTGATGTGGCTTTGCTATTGCATCTAGGTTCTTTTGGTTAAGTCTGAGTTTGCAACTGTATGTTTAGAAATGGCATTTCTTAGTTTATATGTATTTTAGTGATATTTCTTGTTGTACTAGTGCCTTACATATTTTGTTTTGTTTTTCATTGTTATTACTTTCTCTCTCTTCTTCTTTATTACTCCATCTGTCCATTAAGATGTTCCCATTTTCTACTTTTGTTTGTCCCAAAAAGAAAGTCTCATTCCCAAATTTAGTGGTTAGAATAAGTGAACTTCCTAAACAATACCACTAAAATGTTTGAATAGTCTTTTGCTACAGGCATAATTCTTTCTTTCATTATGGTAATTCTTACCTTCATTAAGGATATAATGGAAAGGAAAATATACCACTAAAACGTTTGATTAGTCAAATAGGAACATCTTTATGGGACTGAGGGAGTATTATTTTTGGCTCAGACAGGTATATAATGCTGATGGTATACTAATTTTCTTGTTGCAGTTTTATCAGCAGTTTCCGGGCTTCAAGTCTCTGAGAACATCCTAACTAATGGTAACTAGCATTGAAGTTTCAAGTTGTTTCGTGTTTAGCTCTTTAACTTTGCGGAACTGTATTAAGATTCTTTTTTTCTGTTTTTTTTCTTTTTCACTTTAGGTTATTGATCATACCTTTTGGTTGTAGGTCAAGTATTGTTGATTGCATGTGTCATATTGGTAGGCCTGTTCGCGCTGCAGCATAGTGGCACTCACAGGGTGGCTTTTATCTTTGCACCTGTTATTGTTATATGGTTGGCTTCAATTTTTTCAATCGGGGTATACAATACCATATATTGGAATCCGAAGATTATCTACGCAATTTCTCCTCATTATATCATCAAGTTCTTTAGACTGACCGGTAAACATGGCTGGATTTCACTTGGAGGAGTCCTTCTCTGCATAACAGGTATATAGAATCTGCTCGACTGATGGAGGTTTTCACAATTTAATTTTTAGTTTCTGAGAAGGATTTGTTTATTCATTTATGGAGGCTAGACTTCTATCACCTTCACAAACCCAATCTGCACTCCAAGAGATATTTCTTTACATTACATGAATCCAAGACCATATGTGTCTGTGTGTGGGAATATATTACTCCCTGCGTCCCAAAATGGCTCACTTTCGGGCAAAATTTTTGGTCCAAATTTATTGTTGCTTTTGGGTTAAAAGCATTCAAATTTTACTTTTACCCTTACATTGGACTTGTTTCATTTTATTACTCCATCCTTCAATGGAAGTCCACAAAATATTCAAACTTGATTTTGATCAAGAGAAAATTTGAATTTCTTTTGGACATTCATTTTGGGATGGAGGGAGTACTTGTTTTATTGAGTGAAATAATGTAGGGGAGAGAGACAAATAATAAGAGAAAATTTGGCACTTTTTTCATTAAGATGTAGTAATAATTGCATTTCTTTAACATATGTAAAGTCCACATATGTAAAGTCCAAAAGCGACAGCCATTTTGGACCGGAAGGGAGTAGTACTGTACTAATTGTAGAATTTTTCCTTAACAGGCACTGAAGCTATGTTTGCTGATCTTGGCCATTTTACCTCTTTATCGATAAGGGTAAGTCTAAAAGTGGTTACAAAGAAATAATCAGTTGTGAATAATGTTGAATTCTGAGTAATTTTCATGTGCAGCTTGCATTCACATTTGTTGTATACCCATGTTTGGTAGTACAATACATGGGCCAGGCTGCGTTTTTGTCTAAAAACATCGAATCCATTCCAAACAGTTTCTATGGATCTATACCTGGTCAGTTAACTTTGACCTAGATTAAAATATACTCCCTCCGTCCCTTAATAAATGTCGCACTTTCCTTTTTGGTACGTCCCAAACTAAATGTCGCATTTCTAAATATGGAATTAGTCCTAGTGCAATTTTATCATTGTACAAATAATGTACAAACAAGTAAAGCTCATTCCTTAAAAATATTGACAAGTCAAATGCGACATTTATTATGGGACGGAGGGAGTCTCAATTTTTTTCATTATTGAAATGAGATTTGATTCGATTCAAACCAACTTGTTGCTCCTTGCTTATCTTTCAGATAAGGTATATTGGCCTGTTTTTGCTATTGCAACCCTAGCAGCCATTGTTGGGAGTCAAGCTATCATTACAGCTACATTCTCCATTGTTAAGCAATGCCATTCCCTTGGTTGTTTCCCAAGGGTCAAAATTGTCCACACGTCGAAACATATGTATGGCCAAATCTACATACCGGAAATAAATTGGATTCTCATGATTCTTACTGTTGCTGTAGCCGTTGGGTTACAGGATACGACTCCAGTTGGAAATGCATATGGTAAGTTCTCTCTCTCTCTCTCTCTCTCTCTCTCTCTCACACACACACACACATGCACACACAAGCACATATAGTCGCACACATACGCATACGCATACGCGTACAAGTACAAGTACACAAACACATACACGTACACATACACACATGTACACACACAGATTCTTATTGTTTGGCTGTTTGTTGGCAGGGCTCGCATGTATGTCAGTAATGTTTATCACAACTTTCCTCATGACACTCGTAATAATATTCGTCTGGCAGAGAAGTTTTTTTCTAGCCGGAGCTTTCCTTATCTTTTTCTGGCTCATTGAGAGCACATATCTATCAGCAGCATTAATGAAAGTTCCTCAGGGAGGATGGGTCTCTCTTTTACTCTCTTTCGTCTTTTTGGTCGTAATGTCCGTGTGGCATTACGGGACCCGCAAAAAGTACAACTACGACCTCCACAATAAAGTTTCTTTGAAATGGATTCTTGGTCTGGGCCCCAGTCTTGGTATTGTCCGAGTGCCAGGAATAGGCCTAGTATACTCCGAATTAGCCGCGGGGGTCCCATCAATCTTCTCTCACTTTGTTACCAACTTACCTGCTTTTCATGACGTACTGGTTTTTATTTGCGTAAAATCTGTTCCAGTACCTTTTGTCACACCGGAAGAACGTTTTCTGGTGGGCCGCGTCTGCCCGAGACCATATCGTATGTACCGCTGCATCGTGCGGTACGGATACAAAGATATTCATCGAGACGATGGGGACTTTGAGAATCAACTGATAAGAAATATAGCAGAGTTTATTCAAATGGAAGCCGTAGAACCCCAACTATCAAGCTCCGAGTCTTCACCGTTTGACGGTAGAATGGCGGTTATAAGCACAAGAACAGTGGGGTCCACCTCTACCTTAATTGTGTCAGAACAATCGGACTCCGTTTCCAGCCATTCGATCCAGAGTAGCAAATCTTTAACCCTACAAAGTTTACGATCCGCGTACGATGACGAGAACCCACGAGTGAGGAGACGCCATGTGAAATTCCAGTTATGCCCCAGCCCAGGGATGGATCCGTCAGTAAAGGACGAGCTTTTGCATTTATTACAGGCCAAAGAAGCTGGAGTGGCTTATATACTTGGACACTCTTATGTGAAGGCTAGAAGATCGTCGTCTTTCTGGAAAAGAATTGTCATTGATATTTGCTACTCGTTTCTGCGAAAGAATTGCAGGGGACCGGCTGTTGCTCTCAACATTCCTCATATCAGCCTTATTGAAGTTGGTATGATATATTACGTCTAGTGTGTGTCTGTGTGTGTGTGTTCATCACTTTATGAATCTGTTGTCGTCCGCCACATACTATTTTCATTTTTTTTCGGAAGCGGTGGATGTATATGTAGTTGTTGAAGGCTACTATATGTTATAATGATTCGATTTTTTACGCGTATGTATATACAGATAAAATTTTGGTTTTGACATTGAGAATATGAGCAAAAATCAGTGGCTATTCTAGTGCTTGTGTTGTAGGTATGGGTCTGCCGGAGTTTGTGTAAGACATGGTTGAAGCTCGGTGGTATAAGTACCGGGCGGCGGAACCCTAAAAGGATGTTGTCAGTGTCAGAAATGGAACTTATTGTATTGCACATTGCTTTCAAATATGATTTTGTTTGCTTATCTAGCTCATCCCAACTCTGCTAGTCTCTTTCTGGTTTGAGATATAAGAGTGTCTTAGCTTCTCAAATATTGCAATTTTTTTCATGTTCCAAAATAAATGTAGTGTTTTTAAATAAAAAAAAAATAGCTTTAGTGCAATAACAGGATTCAAGAATGAAAGTCTTGACAGAATGGTGCAACTAGGGATATAATTCAAATGGAAAGAAATCGTGTATGATATAACCATGGTCGTAAACGAGCCGAGTCGAATTTTGAAGTTTCGAGCTCGAGCTCGTATAAAAGTTATCGAGCTCGAGTTTTTCTCGAGCTCGAGCCAACTATGACTGTTCGAGCTCGGATTGAATCGAATTTCGAGATTTTCGCGAGCTGCTCGAACTCGAGTATTAACGAGCCAAGCTCGAGCTTGGACTTATTTTTTGTAAAAATCTGAAATCAAACGAGCTTTATCGAGCACTAATTCGAGTTGTAATCGATCTTGAGTCTAAACAAGTCATTCGTGGACAAAATTCATTCGAGCTTTTTAACGAGCTTAACGAGCCGAGCTCAAACGAGTCGATCTCGGTCAGAGCTCGTCGAACATACGAGCCGACTCGAAAAAAAAACGAGCTTGAAAATAGGTTCGAGCTCTAGTTCACCTCGAGCCCACTCGAACTCGAGGTTTTACAAGCCGAGCCCAAGCCGTGTAACAACCCTAGATATAACTGGGTTAGAGAATGAAAGTCTTGACGAAATGGGGTAGCTAGAAGTATAATTCCAATGGAAAAAAACCGTGTACAATATAACTGGTTTAGAAAATGAAAGTATTGATAGAATGTTATACATAGAGGCATAATTTCAGATATAACTGGGTTAGAGAATGCAAGTATTGAAAGAATGGGGTACCCAGAAGTATAATTTCAATGGAAAGAAACCGTTGACAATATAACTACTAACTAACTAATGTACAAACAAATAAAACTAAAAGAAAAACGTTGATAAGCCAACTGTGATATTTTGGAGAAGGAGGGAGTATTAAAAAATAAAAATAAAACTATGCTTGTTAAATCATTGCTATTGACCAAGCTTATAACTTTTGTAAAGATTTAGGTACCCTTTTGGAGGAATTACAAAACCCAAAATTGATTTTTAAGCTGGTGAGAAATCTGGTGCAATGCACTGAGAAATCTGGTGCAATGCACTGAAGGTGACAAATTTGTAGGGGTGGGTGAAAATTTGGAGATAGGAAGTGTTGGGATTAGAAGATACTCTCTCCCTGTTCACATAATAAATGTCGCATTTGATTTGTCAATATTTTTCGAATATGTACCGGGACGGACAAAAGGAGCAAGAAAGGAAAAAATAGAATGTCTGAGCCCGGGTTCAAACCGGGGACCTCTAGTGTGTGAGACTAGCGTGATAACCGACTACACCACCCAGACAACCTGCTTATTAGAATCTATACATTTTATTTATAACTAATATAAAATATGTTGGGTATACATTTTATTTATAACTAATATAAAATAGGAGAGTGGAGTGTTTAAGGCGGTGTTTTTTATAGGAGCTTGGAAAGTTCTTGGGCTGTTGTTTAATAGGGCTTGGGCTTTCTCAGCTCGTATCTCATTGGTTAGCCGGTGTATAGCTCATTGAGCGGGGGAAAGGCTTTTTTGTAGCTGAGAACGAGCACCCATTCGGTTAAAGACAGAGTTGGTTTGCTTATCCTTATTGGCGTTGGAAGGTGAGGCCTGGTCATTTGGGGTAATGGTCAAGTGACCAGCATTCTCCAAGATCTTAGACATGTTTGGAAAAAGAAGAAAATGACTGAAAAGAAGAGCCTTTTGACAGTCAGCTGTTTAGAACACAAGGTGTGTCTGAAAACAAAGATTTTTTACGAGAAAACAAATGACGAGTTCCCGGCAATGGAACCACTGATGACGCCAAGATTTTCAGGGTCAGAAGCGGTTCAAGGATATCTGGCAGGATATTTTTAGTGGTTTGATGTACCTAGAACACAACACAAATGAAGCACCGTTAAGGTCAAAGTTGGATGTTAATCCAACTCAGGCCTTCGGATGTGAGAGTAAGAATACTGCGTAAATAAGGCTTGGAATACCTTGAGTGTGTGTAAGTGTTTAGGGTTTGAGAATAATATGGCTTACTCAATATATTTGGAACTTACCTTGCCCAAGGGGACAAAGGTCTTCTATTTATAGGCAATGGAGAGGTGCTTGTTGATGTAAGCAATGAGATCAGCCCTAGAGGGCACTTTGGTATTTGACCGCCTACACGTGTCCGCAGCTAATTGGCCCTGTCAGGGAGGGAACATTGACTGTAAAGGGGACATGAGCCGTGTATATGGATTGGCGCATTAAATGAAATAGTAGGCACCTGACTGAGCCGCATTAAATGCGTGATGGGGGAGCCGGCAACTTGCATGTCAGAGCCAGTAAGCTAACTTGCTCAGTAAGGCTTGATATTAACCGGGAGGCAGGTGAGATAACCGGGAGGCAGGCATGAGCCCGCGGTCAACATCTTGGGCGCGGTCAAAGGTATTTGACGCGGGCACGGATGGAGCGGTCATACCTCCTGCGGGCACCAATCCATCGTTCAGGATCCCTCCGGTCTTTGAGGAGGATGATGCGGGGAGGAACGCGGTCTTGATCTCAAGGGCCTATCTGTCCGCGATCTTCACCTCAGTGGTCTAGGAAATGCCACGTCACCGGTTCCTTAGACCAGACCGAGCGTGGGCCCGGTCCAGCAGGTACGGGCTCATCAATGGCCCCTAGCTCCAAGTGTGATTATTTATGGTCTGAGCGAGGAGCTACTAGTTAAGCTCGGTTGGATCAGACCGCTACTTTGGCGAGCACCAGTGTTGGCGTTTTTCGTTGGTTGTTGCTTTGCTTCCTGGGCTTATAGGCATGTTCGGGAGGCACGGATGGAAGACACGTGGCCCCTTGCATGCTGTGCCTCCCGGTTAGCAAGTGGGCCCCTTGGCATATGAAAAGACGGGGCGTGGCAGGTACGGAGGGTACGTGTCAGTCATCCAAGGGGTACCATAAATGCAAAATGGGGAATTTTTTGAATTTTCAAACGTTTGGAGACGGTTCGTGGTTCGAGGAGCGGTTTGTGGGCTAATTAATACGGGTCAAACGGGTTAACCCGTATAGGTAGGCCTTATAAATACCAAACCCTTCTACCTCAAACCCTTTTTACCGTCTTCAAACCTTCAAAGTGCTAGAGAGAGAAATTGCTGCGAATTTGCGTTTCCTTGCTTCGATCCCACCCTCAAGCTTTTTCTTTCGTAAGTAATTTTGTGGTGTTTCCTCTTCATCTCTTTCTATTTCTTTTACTGGGCTCAATGATAACCCGTGAGTTTGGCCCCCATCGTCCCAAAGAACTAGGGGATGGAACCACCCCTGACACCTTTGCCGTTTGTAAACGGACAGGGGGTATTTTTAGGAAGGTAGCCCTGGGGTGGCTAAGACTGCCCCTGTCTTGCTTTTTATACTTTTGTGAGAAATCCCAATGGGAGCCGTTTGTCCCACCCCGATTGTGGGAGGCCAAGAGAAAATATATGTTGAACCGTGACGTACTGGTGTTGGGGGATACGAATAGGTTAAGAAATTTTGTCATGGGGGTTTTGTGCAGGTTTCCCCGCGAGAGAGATTCGACTTTGAACGCCGTAGAACTAGTGAGGAGAGCGATTCGTGTCCCCGATGAGATAATTGACTGGGAGAAGTGTAAACTGATGGACCCCAATCAAGTCAATGAGAAGCGGGCACAAGACCCCGCGGATCTGAACGATCCTTTGGACATTCTGCCCCTGAGGACTGTCTTTCCTGATGTTGTGCCCGGGGCCCCTAGTGTGCCCGTGGTCGACGTGAGTAGCAATGACCTGAGCAGTAGTGAGGAGCTAGAGCCTCTGAATTTTGAGGTGACCGGAGGCGGGGAGAATGAAACTGAAGTGACCCCAGCCCGCGGTGATGCCACCGGTCTCTTTGGCTCGACGAGCTCGGAGACCGAGGAGGATGACCGCGAGGAGGAGGATAGGAGGGCCGCGGGGACCTCTAGGAAGGCCGCTGAAACCACGGAAATTGTTGATGCTTTTGAGGACTCCGATTCTGAGGAGGAGGTGGTTGTTGTTCCTGCTAGAAATAAAGGCAAGAGGCCTGCTGCGAAGACAAACACTGGCCGAGGTCGTAGAAAAAGGACCAAGGAAGCCCCTATCATAGACTGGGAGGAGGAGATTTACACCCTTTATGGTGTAGATAGGAAACAATTTCGTGTCCGCACCCTTGGGCATGTCCAAATAAAGGCAAAGAGAAGCTGCGGCCAGAGACTGTAGCTGATGTTCGCGAGGACAATAGGGCCTGCGTCTTCTACGGGGCTCAATTTTAAAATGGCTTGAGACTCCCTTTACTTTTTCCAGCGTTTTTGACTTCACAACTAAATTTTATACTCTCCTTCCGTGGTCAAATGCTTAGTAGGCCTTGTGCCCGCGTTTTTTGAGTTTTCCTAACTCTTTATTCAAAACCTCCTGGGTTTTGTGTGAGAGTCAGCCCTATTTCTCTGTGACCGCGTTTGTTTGGCCTTGTGGCAAACTTTGAGGCCTTAACCCCGTTTGTCTATTTGGCTTTGTTAAACTCTTTTGATCACTCCCATCCATTTACACTTATTCCCAGCCTTGCGAGCCGTGGTGTAAGTCAAAAGCAGCCAAGGCAAGCTACTTTTATAGAGCATGTAGAGTGTGGCCGTGAGGCTATAGTCTACGCAACAGTAGGTAGGAGCATATTTAGCACATTGGCCCTTTAACCTACCGGCATCTGTATCCACTTATTGATGGTTCACGCTTTTTGACCCTTTATTCAAAACTCCTTAGAGTTCTTCATGAGGGTCTTGTGGCGATCATGTAAGCGGGCTTATATGTAGGCCTTTGTTACATACAGGCATGCGAGTAACGGCCTTAACGAAGGCCTTCGCGCACTTAGTGGGTCCGGGCCTTGGCCTTTGTCCCCACTTGCATCTATATCCACTTATTCTTGGTGGTGTCACGCGGGCAGGACAGAGTATCCTCCCCGCGATCGAGTACGGGCGTAATGTCCTTTGTACCCATATAGGCTTATGGATCTTAATGGATCTTTGCGCATCAGTAGGTAGGAGCTCATATGTTGGCTCTTGAACCTACTGGCATCCGCTTGCGGGCATCCACTCTAGCTTTTGAGGCTGGTAGGAGTAAAGTCACAACAGTTTCGCACAAAAATTTGATGGCAACTTCACTCTTATATATAGGGGTCTATACTCCCTCAAAAAATTACAAAGATTTCAAAAGAAGTACTTTCTAAGGTAATCGCTATTCCAAGCATGTTTGAGCTCTTTTCCTTCTTTTGTTCGCAATAGGTAGGTGCCCTCTTTGATTATCCTGATAACCTCATATGGACCTTCCCATTTTGGGGAGAGTTTGTTGAAACCAGGTTATGTCCCTTGGACCTCCACACTTCTGAGTACCCAATCTCCAACTGAAAAATTTCTCCTATTTACTCTTTTATCATGATGCCTCTTCGCCTTCTGCTTGTAGTTCACCATTTTTTCATTTGCCCGCATTCTCTTTCCTTCGAGCTCGTCCAGGTCACACCTTCTGTTTGCCTCGTTTTGAGACTCATCGAAGTATGTGACTCTGTACGAGGGTAGGGCTACCTCAACTGGAGCCATTGCCTCTGACCCATACGTGAGCGAGAAGGGAATTTCTCCTGTAGAATTTCTTATTGTGGTGCGGACAACCCACAATGCGGTCTGGAGCTCGTCCAACCATCGTCCTCCTCGTCCCTCCAAGTTTTTCTTTAGGGCGGTCAGGACTAGCTTGTTCGCGGCCTCAGCTTGGCCGTTTCCTTGGGGATATGCAACTGCGGACTGACGATGTTGAACTTTCATCCTCTCACATTCAACAGTGAATTTTGCAGAGAACTGAGTGCCATTGTCCGAAATTATTTCTCGTGGAACCCCAAATCGACAATAGATGTGATCGTGGACAAAATTGATGGTATTCTCCTCGGAGATAGTGGCTAAGCCCTTGGCTTCTGTCCACTTGGTAAAATAATCCACGGCCACAACGACATACTTAATGCTCCCTTGAGCAGTTGGGAATAGTCCAATGAGATCAATCCCCCATGTATCAAACGGCCACGATGGTACAACCAAAGTTTGCTCTGTTGATGGTAGTCTAGGATGTCCGCAAATCTCTGGCACTTATCACACTTTCTTACGTACTCCTGCGCATCTTTTCTCATTGTAGGCCAAAAGAATCCTTGGAATTTGATCTTGTCTGAGAGAGTGCGAGCACCTGAATTTCCGCCACAAACTCCTTCATGCACCTCATAGAGTAAGTTGGTGACCATGTGAGTTTTGACACATCTTAGCAAAGGCTTGGTGAATGATCGTCGAAAAAAGCACCCCATCGAGGACGAGGTATTTCGAGAACACCGTTCTAATGGTTCTAGCCCTTGCTGGATTTTCAGGGAGGGTCTGTTTCTCTATGTAATCCTTGATTTCATCTACCCAGTCCCTTACTTGATCCTCAATATTGTTTATCTGAATCCGATCTATAACAGGTCTTTCCGTGAATTCTATCTGGCAATCCGTCTCCAAGTCTGTGATTTCTTGATCGGTTATTCTGGAGAGGAGGTCAGCTTCCATGTTATCCTCTCTCATGACTTGGTTCATCTCATAGAAGGTGGAATTTTTGATGAGGGTTTTTGCAAGACCGCAGTACTGAGTTAGCACTGGGTTGATAGTATCATATTCCCCCCTAATTTGATTTACTATGAGCTGAGAGTCACTGTTGATCTCAATATTCTGAACTCCCAAGTCTCTTGCCAATTCCATGCCTGCTATAATCGCCTCATACTCAGCCTGATTGTTTGATGCCTCGAACTTGAATCTCAAGGCTCTTTTGAATTTCTTCCCACAGGGTGCGACCAGGAGTATGCCCGCTCCACTAATTAACTTGCTCGCAGAGCCATCCACGAATAAAGTCCACACTTCTTCTGGACGCTCCCATGGCTGCATAATTTCTGTGCTTGAGCTATCTGGGGCTTCCTCTGATTCTGCCCGCTTTCTTTTTCCAAGGTCGCTGTCCGCCAATTTAAATGATGATTCTACCACAAAATCCACTAAGGCCTGCGCTTTGATTGTCTTTCTTGGGGAGTAGGTGATCTGGAACTCAGTGAGTTCGATAGACCAAGCTAGCATTCTCCCCGAGGACTCTGGTTTGTGTAAAACCTTTCTAAGCGGGGCCTCAGTGAGTACAGTAATAGGGTGTGCAGAAAAGTAGGCTCTTAATTTTCGAGCAGATACAAGCAAGGCGTAAGCTAACTTCTCTATATTAAGATAACGCCCTTCTACGGCGGACAATGCCTTAGATACATAATAAACTGGTTTTTGGGAGTTATTATCCTCCCTTACAAGAACAGCAGCCTACGCGAGATCGAATCGCCAAAAACGAGAAAAAAGCTCTTCCCCGGGCACCGGGCTGCTGAGTAGAGGTGGCTGGCCGAGGTATGTCTTGACTTCTTCAAAAGCTTGATGGCATTCATGACTCCATGCAAATTTGTCAGCTCTCTTCCCCCCTTTCAGAGTTTTGAAGAAGGGGAGGCATCTCTCTGCTGACCGCGAGATGAAGCGGCCAAGTGCGGTGATGTGACCATTGAGTTTCTGCACATCCTTCACGCAAGCAGGAGGTTTCATGTCCAACAGTGCTTGAATTTTTTTGGGATTAGCCTCTATTCCTCGCTGGTTGACCATGAATCCAAGGAACTTGCCCGCCTTTACCCCAAAAGCACATTTCAAGGGGTTTAGTTTCATGTTATTGCGGTGCAAGTTCTGGAAGGTTTCCTCCACGTCGAGCTCATGGGAGTTTTCCTTTGTTTTTATAACCATGTCATCAATGTAGGCCTCAAGGTTCCTGCCCAGTTGGTTTTTGAAGACAAGGTTGACCATTCGCTGGTAGGTGGCTCCTGCATTTTTTAGCCCGAAGGGCATCATCATGTAACAGTAAGTCTTGCCCGCAACGATGAAAGCTACGGAGCGGACATCTTCAGGAGCCATCTGGATCTGATGGTAGCCGGAGTATGCATCAATGAAGCTCAATACTCTGTGACCGGCTATTGAATCCACCAATTTGTCTATGCAAGGAAGAGGGAAGCAGTCTTTGGGGCATGCCTTGTTGAGATCCGTGAAATCAACACACATTCTCCACTTGTCGTTGGATTTTTTGACCATTACTACGTTTGCTAGCCATTTGGGGTAGGAAATCTCATTTATTATCCCTGCTTTGAGCAATTTCTCCAACTCTTCCTTGATCGCGATCTCTTTCTCCGAGGAGAAGTACCTTGATTTTTGGTGAATGTTCTTGAAGGATGGGTCATCATTGATTTTATGGAGGATCACGTCCTCGCTGATTCCCTGCATATCCTCCACCCTCCAAGCGAACACATCACAATTTGCTCGAAGGAAGTCGATGAGTATCCTTCTCTCCTCGCAGTGAATTTCCAGCCCGACCTTAACAGTTTGCTCGGAGAAGTGGGGGTTGATGATCACCTCCTCGAGCTCGTCGTTAGGTTGAAGGTCACTGATTTCACGATTATGCAAGGAGTCAATGACAATAGTTGGGGGGTTGACCTGGGCTCCGGTCAGCGCTGCCATGGAATATATGACCTCGCGGTCAATCTTTCCCTCGACTCCTCGATCAATATATCCTCCCTCAATAGGGGCCAACTGTTTAGATTTCCTGCTCGTTTTGAGCTCCACCTTTGTGGTATGGAAAGAAAGCATGCCAATTGGAATGGGTGCCGGCACAAGTGCAAGGGCTTTCCCCTTTTTCGGTTTGTCTTCCCCCTCTTTCTGTGGGCAGGACGTCTTGTAACGACCCTAACCCTAGGCACAATTTTAGTATAATATTATATGCTTTTAATATTATTATTAATATTATGTGTTCATTTTTATATACTTGGTTCCTTATATTAGGATAAAATGATAGGGAAGTAAAATAATGTCCTAAAGGAAAATATAAAAATAGATATTGGATAAGGAGTAAGAAGAGGTTAAATTGGGTAAAATAAATAATGGAAAATAAAAGGGGTTTTCATTTATTTGGTTGAAAGCCTTGGATTAATATTTGGGTGGGGGGGACCATTTTTCCCTAAATTCCTCCCCTTCCCCCTCTAAAGTCAAATGCCACCCATACTCCCTTACTTTTCCTTACACTCTTCCCATACCTCCCATACTTCTTTCACCTCCTCATCATTCTTCTCACTTCCCTCTAGCCAAGAACCATCCATGGAAAACCTCTATTGAAGCCTCACCTTCCAAGGCATGGAGCAAGCCCATTTCTCATCCATTTTCAAATCTAAGAGTACTTTTGAGGTTGGGACAACTAGAGGAATTAATCAAGCTAAGAAAATCTTCATTCCATCCCATATTTGCTAGGTAAGTTATTATGACTTCTTTCTAATTATTGCACATTTTATGTGTTAATGAATATTTTATGAAAAGAAAAAGTATATTGTATTTTTAATATGGTTATTTGAGCAAAATGATTATTCAAGATTTAATTGATTTTAGTTATGATATGGGAGTTTAAGTTGAAGAAATGAGGGTATAATGGGAGTAATATGTTAATGACTTGAATGGGGTTATTATGATTTTCTCTTCTAATTAATGTTCATGAATTATTTGGTGTTGTTATTATTATTAAAATGGTTATTAGATGCTTTGAAAACCTTCTTGTAGTTAAGAAATGGGTTTATGTTATAGAATGATGTGGTTGTTTAAGGAAGATGATCAATAGTGCAAGAAAATTGATTAAGTTAGATTAAGGAGGTTAAAACTTGAATTGTGGTAGTGAAATGGGTGGAGAATCAAGGGGTAATTGATTTATGGTTATGTTATTTGGGGATTTAATGATTTAAAATGAGGTTTGTAAAGTTAGAAAATCCTTTTGGGTATTTTTAAGAAAGATTATAAATGGGGAAAATAAAATATGTGAAAAGGAGTTAGAAATTTCGAAGTGCTGAAATCTCCCTTGGGCGGTCGCCCATAGGCCCTTGAGCGGCCGCCCAACCCACCAGAAAGTGTAACCCTTATTAGACCCTCTTGGGCGGTCGCCCATGTTACCAGAATTTCCTCAGTTTCCCTTCTTGCTGATTTTCACCAATAACCTCGTGGCTTGAATCCCAACCATTATAAATTAGTAGAACCTAGTCCAACCCGGATATAAATTAATCCTTTTTAACCTAAGTTAAAGTAGAATACCTTGGCTAGGCCATGATGTCTTATTTGGTCGAAATGGAATTGTTGAAAGTAGGTCTTGCACTTTTATGAATATTATTCAAGGTTGAGTAATGACTTCGTAAGAATGGTTTATGGTTTAGGGTGGCCTTACTTGCTCACATACCTTGATGATTAGTTGAACGGCGTAGAGATTATAATCACACTATTGTGTTGGTTAGGAATATATATGTGTTACATCAATATATTGTATCCCAATTGTGGATTATTTGGTATATGGTTGTATGGTATCCCAGTTGTGGATTATTTGGCATGTTGTTTGTATTGTATCCCAGTTGTGGATTATATGACATGTTGATTATATTGTATCCCGGTGTGGATTATGTGGTTATATGGATACCTTACTTGAATGTATATTCGTTAATGGTATTATGCATAGTGTATTACATGAACTGTTGCACTATAGTATTGATTGCACATGAGTATACATTACCATGTTGTTATGTTCTTATCCCCTTTGTGGATTTATTTCAAGTATCTATCATGTGCTTGAACGAGTATATATGATTAGGGAGTATAATGGAATTCAATCAATTATTGATTTGTTCTATAAGTGATTGAAGGTTCATTATACTGTGACTGGCCCTCCGGCCACAGAGTGGGGTGCTAGCCGCCGTATTGAGCCAAAAGCCTTACATGCCGCCGCAATTTGGTGTACCGGTGGAATGCTCTGTATGAAGCCAAAAGCTTTACAAGTAGCGATGATATTATATGATACTACGAATAAGGGTCATATAAGTATCCTATTTTTCTTATATGGATCTCTGGGGTATGAGACCTATAAGCGGTGAATGTGCATGGGGGCAATTCACCAAAGAGCGGAGTTTTACTCCCACGTTGTACGACTTATTGTTCAGACGGAAAAGGTAAAATGAGGTAACGTAAGGTGTTTACCGCTTTCATAATGTGTTATGTGCTACCATGCTATGTGTTGCATCTTGTTTGACATCTTGCTGCATTCATAATAGCTTATTGAGATTTATTCTCACCCCTTCCCTTTTACTGCTTTAGATTGTGCTGAGACAGGTGACCTGAACCAGTGAGGCCGGGAAAAGAGTTTGGACTCTTGCTTTTGGGACTTGTCAGGATAGGTATATATGTGGGTTGTCGGGAGTCATATTTAAGTATTACACTTTTATAAGTTGTAAGGAAAACTCTTTTGTTAAACAATGTTAATTAGAGTTCTCAATGTAATTAATCAATTCTGGTTCTTAAAGTATTTGTTTAAATTCCTCCAAGTGGAGATATATTTATTTGATTTTGTTTATGGAAAAATTGAGAATTGGTTTTCTTGTAAAGGCAAATAAAAGTTTTTTTTTTTTAAAAAAAATAGAAGATGGGTTTTCTTAGTTTGAGCTTCCCAAGCTCGGGACACGCGTTAGGTCCCGGGTTGGGGTGCTCACAGTTGGTATCAGAGCTTAGTTTAGAGGTCAAGGGTAGATGTCTAAACTAAGGGGGAATGTGTGGTAATTGACGCCGAGTGTTTAGTGCAGGAGTTTGTTCTAATGGCTGGAAACGATGATGACCAGCGAAAGGTTCTAGAAAATGAAGGATGTTTAAATTGTAGCCTCACAGTCATGGTATTTTAGTAATGAATTCAAATGGTCTTGGGTTGAATATGAGAAATGTTACAGGTGGGTTGGTACATTTTACTTGGGTTGAAAATGGTTAATTTAGTTGAGATGTGGTATAGTAAAGTTTTGGTATAATATTAATGTTAAGAAAAATGATTTAAGTATGTAGTATTGTTTCGGGTCCTTTTGATGAAGTTGGCTAAGTTGTAAAGTTGTTGTTATATGTGTTGTACAATGCTATTATTACCGTATAAATGATTTTTGATAAGTTTGACAATTTGTTTGGTTGTTGGGATAATGAGAAAGGGGTTTGGAAATGAGTAGAGTGATGGTTTGATCAAATATAGGCTGGTAATTGAAAGAGTATTATAAAGGTTAATATATGGTGGAGAGAGTATTGTTGGGTGGTTTGTGATGTGTAAAAATAATGAAAATAACTTAGGTAGTGGGTGAATGAATTTATCGAATAGTGATAATAAGATATGGGTTAATGTGGAAAGATAGAGTAATAGGGTTATATGGTTTGGAGAAGGTATGTGGTATCATTCGAGAACCTTATAATTAAAGTTGACTCAATAGTATAGTTGTTGTTGAATTATGGTCATATGGTCATATATGGTATATGATGTATTAGGTGATATACATGGTGGTTGTAATGGTTAGTCAATTAATAGGGCTTTGAAAATAATCAAGAAAGAGTGGTTTTGGAATGAATGTGGTAAGGTTGATATTCAAAGTTACTGGGAATTCTGTATCCATTTTAGTTAAGTTAGAATGATCATGAAAGGATTTGAAGAAGGATTTAGTAATAACAATATTATCTAGGTTAAAATGGTATTGTAAAGTGAAGGTCTAAGGTCGAGTATGTGTTTCGGGCCTAGGAGAGATAGCTCCCTCAGAGGTCACTAGAGGTATATTACCTGTCTCAGAAGTAAGGGTCATATTTTATAGATCCTGTTTCATATCATTTATGTTTGGCATCACATTTTGCTTCTATGTGGCATACATTGTTTGAGATATTGTTTTATTGTTAGAGGATTCTGCTCTGATGAGAGGATACCTCGAATCTCCCTTGATTTACCCCGATAGTGATGTGGTCATGGCTGAGCATGTATTGTCAGTTGATTTGGTATGATTACCGATTTGTAATTATGAGATATACTTGACCTGGAGGGTTAAGTAGTTGTGTGGCATTAGTAGACTATCATAAGAAGTGAGTCTCCTTTTCTAGACCTAAATTGATTATATTGGTAGTTAATATAAACAAACCCTTATATGGTACTCTTGTTATGTAAGCATTAAAGACAGAAAGTTTTGGTTAAAAGTGTGAAGGATATTTGGTATGTGTTAGACTTGCACAAGAAGTCTTTTCAAAGAGTTTATGTGCTAGTTGTGAGTAGATGGTAAATGTGTTTCCATCAAAGTATCTCATGTATTGATTCTAAGTATGAGAATCGGAATTTTAATCTTTATCTTGACGGCTTTATGGTAGTTATGATTGATGAGCTTCTTGGTTATTTAAAAGTTATGAGAGAATCATTTGTGAGTTGTGTTATTTGCCTTTAGTGAGAATTCATTGCTTGAAGAGTTTAGCAAGTGTGAGTTGGCTTGAGAGGATTCCAAATTTTGGGTTCTAAAGTCTTAAGCTTGGATGTTCCCTAGATCTTACGAGGATTGTGTTCGTGATCTTTGGGGTTGGCAAGTGCTACCGAAGGAAATTTTAAGGAATTCTTGAAAAATGAAAGATCATTGCTTTAATTAATTCTAAAGGATGTATAAATGGTGTAGGATGTAATAAGTATGAATTATATTGATAGAGATGGAGAATAGATTGGCTATAGATCCGATCCTTACCTTACTTAATGGATGTGAGGACTTTGTGAAATTTTAAGTGCGTATTAAAGGAGAATTAGATGGTGATATTATGAGAATTGAGAAAGTAATAACGTATGCTTCGAGAAAGTTGGCTTAGATAAACCAGAATTTTCTTACCCTCTACTCGAGAGTGGCTGCAATTGTTTTATGTGAGAACCTTACCTTTTTGAAGCTCTCTTGTGGAATTTGTTACCGATCCTAAGAGTTGGAGGATTTAGTTACTTAAAAGGAAGAGATTAGAAGACTATCCAAACTCTTGAAGAATAGATGGTGTGTGGAGTGATAGATTTCTTTTCAACTTGAAAGGTTTTATTAATCTTAGCGGAGTTGAGTATAATAGCAGTTTTGGTTTAGCATTGAAGGGGTACTGTATAAAACGTGATATGGAAAATTTATTTGTATGATCCTTCGTACGAATGGAGTTCTTCAATTAATGATGTTTAGGCGGATTTGACCTATGTGAGGAAAACGTTGAAGAGTTATTAGAATTACAATTTCGGGATTAAATTTTAGAATATTTGGGTTGTGAGAATGTATAGAAGAATCATGACATTAAGGAAACTATTTGAAGGTTGTAATTTGAAATACTTGGGGAAGTAGCCTTTGTTATTGATCATTAAGGTAATCAGGTTTAAAATTCGGGACAAATTTTCTTTAAGGGAGAGTGAGTGTAACGACCCTAACCCTAGGCACAATTTTAGTATAATATTATATGCTTTTAATATTATTATTAATATTATGTGTTCATTTTTATATACTTGGTTCCTTATATTAGGATAAAATGATAGGGAAGTAAAATAATGTCCTAAAGGAAAATATAAAAATAGAAATTGGATAAGGAGTAAGAGGAGGTTAAATTGGGTAAAATAAATAATGGGAAATAAAAGGGGCTTTCATTTATTTGGTTGAAAGCCTTGGATTAATATTTGGGTGGGGGGGACCATTTTTCCCTAAATTCCTCCCCTTCCCCCTCTAAAGTCAAATGCCACCCATACTCCCTTACTTTTCCTTACACTCTTCCCATACCTCCCATACTTCTTTCACCTCCTCATCATTCTTCTCACTTCCCTCTAGCCAAGAACCATCCATGGAAAACCTCCATTGAAGCCTCACCTTCCAAGGCATGGAGCAAGCCCATTTCTCATCCATTTTCAAATCTAAGAGTACTTTTGAGGTTGGGACAACTAGAGGAATCAATCAAGCTAAGAAAATCTTCATTCCATCCCATATTTGCTAGGTAAGTTATTATGACTTCTTTCTAATTATTGTACATTTTATGTGTTAATGAATGTTTTATGAAAAGAAAAAGTATATTGTATTTTTAATATGGTTATTTGAGCAAAATGATTATTCAAGATTTAATTGATTTTAGTTATGATATGGGAGTTTAAGTTGAAGAAATGAGGATATAATGGGAGTAATATGTTAATGACTTGAATGGGGTTATTATGATTTTCTTTTCTAATTAATGTTCATGAATTATTTGGTGTTGTTATTATTATTAAAATGGTTATTAGATGCTTTGGAAATCTTCTTGTAGTTAAGAAATGGGTTTATGTTATAGAATGATGTGGTTGTTTAAGGAAGATGATCAATAGTGCAAGAAAATTGATTAAGTTAGATTAAGGAGGTTAAAACTTGAATTGTGGTAGTGAAATGGGTGGAGAATCAAGGGGTAATTGATTTATGGTTATGTTATTTGGGGATTTAATGATTTAAAATGAGGTTTGTAAAGTTAGAAAATCTTTTTGGGTATTTTTAAGAAAGATTATAAATGGTGAAAAGAAAATATGTGAAAAGGAGTTAGAAATTTCGAAGTGCTGAAATCTCCCTTGGGCGGTCGCCCATAGGCCCTTGAGCGGCCGCCCAACCCACCAGAAAGTGTAACCCTTATTAGACCCTCTTGGGCGGTCGCCCATAGTGACTTGGGCGGTCGCCCATGTCACCAGAATTTCCTCAGTTTCCCTTCTTGCTGATTTTCACCAATAACCTCGTGGCTTGAATCCCAACCATTATAAATTAGTAGAACCTAGTCCAACCCGGATATAAATTAATCCTTTTTAACCTAAGTTAAAGTAGAATACCTTGGCTAGGCCATGATGTCTTATTTGGTCGAAATGGAATTGTTGGAAGTAGGTCTTGCACTTTTATGGATATTATTCAAGATTGAGTAATGACTTCGTAAGAATGATTTATGGTTTAGGGTGGCCTTACTTGCTTCTATACCTTGATGATTAGTTGAACGGCGTAGAGATTATAATCACACTATTGTGTTGGTTAGGAATATATATGTGTTACATCAATATATTGTATCCCAATTGTGGATTATTTGGTATAAGGTTGTATGGTATCCCAGTTGTGGATTATTTGGCATGTTGTTTGTATTGTATCCCAGTTGTGGATTATATGACATGTTGATTATATTGTATCCCGGTGTGAATTATGTGGTTATATGGAT
Organism: Adenophora triphylla var. japonica; assembly: GCA_022495995.1. Classification (NCBI taxonomy): domain Eukaryota; kingdom Viridiplantae; phylum Streptophyta; class Magnoliopsida; order Asterales; family Campanulaceae; genus Adenophora; species Adenophora triphylla. The sequence goes on along the minus strand of JAFEMH010003096.1, from coordinate 69,222 downwards.
ACCTTACTTGAATGTATATTCGTTAATGGTATTATGCATAGTGTATTACATGAACTGTTGCACTATAGTATTGATTGCACATGAGTATACATTACCATGTTGTTATGTTCTTATCCCCTTTGTGAATTTATTTCAAGTATCTATCATGTGCTTGAACGAGTATATATGATTAGGGGGTATAATGGAATTCAATCAATTATTGATTTGTTCTATAAGTGATTGAAGGTTCATTATACCTGTGACCTGCCCCCTCTGTGGCCACAGAGTGGGGGTGCTAGCCGCTGTATTGAGCCAAAAGCCTTACATGCCGCTGCAATTTGGTGTACCGGTGGAATGCTCTGTATGAAGCCAAAAGCTTTACAGTAGCGATGATATTATATGATACTCTGAATAAGGGTCATATAAGTATCCTATTTTTCTTATATGGATCTCTGGGGTATGAGACCTATAAGCGGTGAATGTGCATGGGGGCAATTCACCAAAGAGCGGAGTTTTACTCCCACGTTGTACGACTTATTGTTCAGACGGGAAAGGTAAAATGAGGTAACGTAAGGTGTTTACCGCTTTCATAATGTGTTATGTGCTACCATGCTATGTGTTGCATCTTGTTTGGCATCTTGCTGCATTCATAATAGCTTATTGAGATTTATTCTCACCCCTTCCCTTTTACTGCTTTAGATTGTGCTGAGACAGGTGACCTGAACCAGTGAGGCCGGGAAAAGAGTTTGGACTCTTGCTTTTGGGACTTGTCAGGATAGGTAGATATGTGGGTTGTCGGGAGTCATATTTAAGTATTACACTTTTATAAGTTGTAAGGAAAACTCTTTTGTTAAACAATGTTAATTAGAGTTCTCAATGTAATTAATCAATTCTGGTTCTTAAAGTATTTGTTTAAATTCCTCCAAGTGGAGATATATTTATTTGATTTTGTTTCTGGAAAAATTGAGAATTGGTTTTCTTGTAAAGGCAAATAAATTTTTTTTAAAAAAAAATAGAAGATGGGTTTTCTTAGTTTGAGCTTCCCAAGCTCGGGACACGCGTTAGGTCCCGGATTGGGGTGCTCACACGTCTGGCCTCTATCAGCTTTTCTCTTCTCCTCAAGTGCTCGGAGGAATCTCCTGGGCTGGCTCTTGATGGTAGCAACCCCGCCCGGGGTGTTAAATTTCACCCTTTGGTGGGGAACGGAAGCAACTATTCCCAATTCGGCCTGAGCAGTTACGCCGAGAATGGCATTGTATTGGGAAGGAAGATCGACCGCCATGAATGTAATTTTGGCCGTCTTCTGCATTGGGTTTTCCCCAATAGTTACTTCAAACACAATCGTCCCCTTTACCCCCACGGCGTGGTTGGTGAACCCTTCGAGCATGCCCGCATAAGGAGTCAGGTTAGCCTCGGTCATTCTCATGCTTACCAGCGTGTGGTAGTAGAGAATATCCCTGGCCGCGCCTGTATCAATCAAAACCCGGTGTATGTTGGCTCGGTTAATTTTCATGTGGAGAGTTATGGGCTGAGTAGAGTGAAATAGGGAGGAGGCAAGTTCACTCTTTTTGAACCCTATTTCTTGCTCTTCCCCAGGAGCCATTGGGGGGATTGAGAAAACCTTCTCCAGTGTTCGAATCTGAATGGAGAGATGCTTATTGGAAGGAGGCTCCTCGCCAATGAAATTGATGTCATAGTCCCCCAAGTCATCATCGTAATTGTCTCTCTCATTCCTCTCCGGGCCACGCGTGTTTCGTGCCCGCTGTTGATTATTGTTATTGGGGGCATTGTTGTTTTCCTTAACCCATTTTGTTAGCTCCCCGTCATTGATTTTCTGTTGAATAATTCGCTTCAATTGGAAGCAATCCTCCGTGCCATGTCTGTGGTCGTTGTGATACTCGCAGAACTTAGCCCTACTTCTCTCATTTGGTTTCCTAAGCATTGGGAGAGGAGGAGGAAAGTCTGAGGCTCTCATGATTACCACCCGTGGCTCGGTGAGTGGGGTATAAACTGTATCATCCACAGCTTTCCGGAGTTTATCCGACCCACGACCCCTGTTTTTGCCTTGATTGTTGGTGCAGGCAGGCTCTGGGGTGGTCTCCTGAACTTGGCTTATCCTTTCTTTTCCTGAAGCTCGGGGAGCGGGCACACTGGGCTCTTCAGCGGATGCAACGAGCCGAGCTCAAACGAGTCATTCGTGGACAAAATTCATTCGAGCTTTTTAACGAGCTTAACGAGGCGAGCTCAAACGAGTCGATCTCGGTCAGAGCTCGTCGAACATACGAGCCGACTCGAAAAAAAAACGAGCTTGAAAATAGGTTCGAGCTCGAGCTCTATTTCACCTCGAGCCCACTCGAACTCGAGGTTTTACAAGCCGAGCCCAAGCCGTGTAACAACCCTAGATATAACTGGGTTAGAGAATGAAAGTCTTGACGAAATGGGGTAGCTAGAGGTATAATTCCAATGGAAAGAAACCGTGTACTATATAACTGGTTTAGAAAATGAAAGTATTGATAGAATGTTATACGTAGAGGCATAATTTCAGATATAACTGGGTTAGAGAATGCAAGTATTGAAAGAATGGGGTACCCAGATGTATAATTTCAATGGAAAGAATCTGTTGACAATATAACTACTAACTAACTAATGTACAAACAATTAAAACTAAAAGAAAAACGTTGATAAGCCAACTATGATATTTTGGAGACGGAGGGAGTATTAAAAAATAAAAATAAAACTATGCTTGTTAAATCATTGCTATTGACCAAGCTTATAACTTTTGTAAAGATTTAGGTACCCTTTTTGGAGGAATTACAAAACCCAAAATTGGTTTTTAAGCTGGTGAGAAATCTGGTGCAATGCACTGAAGGTGACAAATTTGTAGGGGTGGGTGAAAATTTGGAGATAGGAAGTGTTGGGATTAGAAGATACTCTCTCCCCGTTCACATAATAAATGTCGCATATCGAATATGTACCGGGACGGACAAAAGGAGCAAGAAAGGAAAAAATAGAATGTCTGAGCCCATATGTACCGGGACGGACAAAAGGAGCAAGAAAAGAAAGCCCAGGTTCGAACCGAGGACCTCTAGTGTCTGAGACTAGCGTGATAACCGACTACACCACCCAAATAACTTGCTTATTAGATTCTATACATTTTATTTATAACTAATATAAAATATGTTGGGTATACATTTTATTTATAACTAATATAAAATAGGAGAGTGGAGTGTTTAAGGCGGTGTTTTTTATAGGAGCTTGGGGAGTTCTTGGGCTGTTGTTTAATAGGGCTTGGGCTTTCTTAGCTCGTATCTCATCGGTTAGCCGGTGTATAGCTTGTTGAGCTGGGGAAAGGCTTTTTTGTGGCTGAGAACGAGCCCCCATTCGATTAAAGACAAGAGTTGGTTTGCTTATCCTTATTGGCGTTGGAAGGTGAGGCCTGGTCATTTGGGGTAATGGTCAAGTGACCAGCATTCTCCAAGATCTTAGACCTGTTTGGAAAAAGAAGAAAATGACTGAAAAGAAGAGCCTTTTGACAGTCAGCTGTTTAGAACACAAGGTGTGTCTGAAAACAAAGATTTTTTACGAGAAAACAAATGACGAGTTCCCGACAATGGAACCACTGATGACGCCAAGCTTTTCAGGGTCAGAAGCGGTTCAAGGATATCTGGCAGGATATTTTTAGTGGTTTGATGTACCTAGAACACAACACAAATGAAGCACCGTTAAGGTCAAAGTTGGATGTTAATCCAACTCAGGCCCTCGGGTGTGAGAGTAAGAATACTGAGTAAATAAGGCTTGGAATACCTTGAGTGTGTGTAAGTGTTTACGGTTTGAGAATAATATGACTTACTCAATATATTTGGAACTTACCTTGCCCAAGAGGACAAAGGTCTTCTATTTATAGGCAATGGAGAGGTGCTTGTTGATGTAAGCAATGAGATCAGCCCTAGAGGGCACTTTGGTATTTGACCGCCTACACGTGTCCGCAGCTAATTGGCCCTGTCAGGGAGGGAACATTGACTGTAAAGGGGAAATGGCTGAAAGGGACATGAGCTGTGAGGACCCCAACCCGGAACCTGACCCGTGTCCCGAGTTAGAGCGTCCCAAAAAAAAACTCAATCACCTAAACTTTTTAAAACTTTGATTTAACTTGCAACTTTAAACATCCTGAACATAATCATTTCGAAATAACTTCATTCCTCTCTACATGGGAGGAAGAGTTGAATAACTCTAAAAGCAACATCCTGTTTAATTACAAAAGACTTTGGTTATAACGTAGAAACTAAGTTTTATACACTCAAACTTTATAAAAGAGTTATACCAAAATACATCTTCTACGCCCACCTATACGTACCCCGACAATCCCAAATACCACGTCCAAACTCCGTTCCGTCCTCACTTGGCCGGTCCGCCTGTCTCAGGATCTAAAAACATTAAAGGGAGAGGGGTGAGAATAAATCTCAAAGAAGCTATTATGAATGCAAAGAATATGCCAAGTAAGATGCAACACAAAAATCAAGGCACATCTCACATATTGGTAAAACAAGAAACACATTCCGTTACCTTTGTTTACCTTTCCCGTCCGAACAATAAGTCGTATAACCGCGGGTATCAATACTCCACTACATCCGTGAATGCATATCCACCGTAACCAATATCATGTAACCGAGACGCTTATGCTTATAACTCATCTCTCGTGAACCGCTTAGGCATATTCACATCTTATAAGACCCGTTTTTCAGTGGAACCAAATAAGATAGTAGCAACTACGTAAGGCTTTTGGCTCAATACAGATGCTATACCCCAGTCTGTGGCCGCAGAGGGGGAGAGGTCACAGGTATGATGGACCTTCAATCACTTAAAGAACAAATCAATAATTGATTGAATTCCATTATACCCCCCAATCACATAAAATATAAACACGTTCAAGCACATAATAGATACTTGAACTATAATCCACAAAGGGGATAAACAACATAGCAACATGGTAAAATAAACTCATGTTCAATCAATATCATAGTGTAACATTTATGTAATACACTAAGCATAGCACCATCAATGAATATGTATTTCAAGTAGAGTAACGATATAATCAATAATTCCACAAATGGGATAACAATACAACCATATGATAATCATATCCACACTTGAATAATAACGAAACAATGTGATAAATACACATTCCCAAGTTAGCACAATAGTGTGACATATAGCTTCTACACTATCCAAACCAATCACCAAGTATAGGTACAAGTAAGGCCACTATGTATCATAACCCATTCCTACATAGTCATTATTCAACCTCGAATATACTTAATAAAGGTTCAAGATCTAATTTCCAAGATGAACTACTTTGGTGAAGTTACTAATCAAGCCTATAACCACTTTCCAGACGATATTTAAACTACTCTCACAAATCCACTTTGATCAAATAAGACGTCGCTACGTGGCCCAAGTATCATACTTTAATCTAAGTTAAAAGGGATTAATCCATATCTGGTTTAGATTAGGTTCTACTAATTTATAGTGGTTGAGAATCATACCACGAGGTTATTGGTAAATTTCAGCAAGAAAATTAACTCAGGGAATCTGGTGACATGGGCGACCGCCCATGTCACTTGGGCGACCGCCCAAGAAGCTTCAAATGACACATTTTATTCTGCAGGGATGGGCGACCGCACAAGGCAACTTGGGCGGCCGCCCAAGAAGGTTTTTAAGGCACTCATCTTTCTGAGCACATGGGCGGCCGCTCAAGCCCCCATGGGCGACCGCCCAAGGCTCTATCCAGCAATACTAAATTTCTAAACCCCCTTTTTACCTAGTTTCTTTTCCCCTTTTAAATTCTTTCTCATTTTTGATGCTCAAGAAAGGCTTCCCAAATATTTACTACTTCCTTCTAAATCAATCAAACCCAAACACATAAACCTCAATACTATACATCTAAATTTCCTATACATTTCCCTACCAAAATCCTAGTTCAATCATCTTCATTTAACTTAACCCATTTTCATCTACTTCTTGATCATCTTCTATGATCAACAACATACTTCCATATCTTGAACCAATTCCTCCATTCTAAGAAGGGTTTCAAAGCATCAAACCATCATTTAACAATAATAACAACATTTATAATTTATGAACATTTAAAGAAGGGAAGTCATAATAACTCACTTAGAAATTATGAAATGGAATAAAGATTTTCTTGGCTTGATGCGATCCTCTCAACTCTACGAACACGAAAGTACACCCGAATCGTCAAATGGAGAAGAATTGGATTTATTATGATTTTGAGAAGGTTGAGGCTTCCATGGATTTTTTTAGAGAAGGAAGAAGAAGAAGAAAATGAAGGAGAAAATAATGGGGAGGATGGAGTATGGAAGGAGTATATAAAAGGTGTAGCCTTTTGACTAAAAGGGGAGGAAAATAGGGAGGGAGTATGGCCCCCCATACTTCCTTAAAAAAATTAAAGTCTTTCCCATCCTACACTCCACCCATAATTATTTTATGAAGTTAATTTAACTCTTTACATTCTTTTCCCTACACAAATAAGAATAACTACCCACATTTTATTTATTTTATTCATTTCCATTATTATACTTCTCCCAAGATGATTTATTTTATTTTCCTTTCATTTTATCCTAACATAAGAAATCAAGTATATAAAAATGGACACATAATATTAATAATAATATTAAAAGCACACAATATGATATTAAAATTAGTGCCTAGGGTTAGGGTCGTTACATGAGCCGTGTATATGGCTTGGCGCATTAAATGAAATAGTAGGCGCCTGACTGAGCCGCATTAAATGCGTGATGGGGGAGCCGGCAACTTGCATGTCAAAGCCAGTAAGCTAACTTGCTCAGTAAGGCTTGATATTAACCGGGAGGCAGGTGAGATAACCGGGAGGCAGGTATGAGCCCACGGTCAACATCTTGGGCGCGGTCAAAGGTATTTGACGCGGGCACGAATGGAGCGGTCATACCTCCTGCGGGCACCAATCCATCGGTCAGGATCCCTCCGGTCTTTGAGGAGGATGATGCGGGGAGGAACGCGATCTTGACTTCAAGGGCCTATCTGTCCGCGGTCTTCACCCCAGCGGTCTAGAAAATGCCACGTCACCGGTTCCTTAGACCAGACCGAGCGTGGGCCCGATCCAGCAGGTACGGACTCATCAAGTTCAAAAAGTGTCATAACTTTGCTCATTTTGACCATGTTCCCTTTATTAAAGTAGAGCCGATCGGGGATTAAAATAGACTAGTGTGAATGTAAAACAAGCTACTCCCGGATCCTTTTCATTTGAAATTGTAAAAAAATTGTCGTATACTTAAATTAACGAAGAGTATATAATATTAAACTATTATGAATGTGAATAATGAGATATAACAGAGAAAGTTTGGTGGAAAATGGTAAGTGAATAATTGTTGTGATTATTACAAGTGAATCTCATTATTTAAAGAGTATTATAATCTTTTCATATTGAGATTTTGCAGTTTTAAGCGGGAGACCCAAAATAACAATTCTTGCAATTTCAAATAGGACGGAGGGAGTATTGTTTAAAATAATTTCAACATTTATAAGGTACACACATTTTCTATAGAAAAACATACAAAAATAAGATCGACTCAAAATTTAAAGTTTAAATTAAATACTCTCTTGTCCCTTTAATATCATTATCTATTACCATTTTTTATCGACACAAGAATTAAGAAAATAGTATATTACTATATTTAAAAAAATTGTAAATGAGAAAGAGTTGTTAGAATGGAACACCGGAAAATAAAAAGAAAATAAATACCCGAAAATGAAATGAAAATTATTGCAAATTGTTTTGATCGAGCCAAAATTGTATTTGGGTCAATTCAGCCCTAATCAATGGATCGGATATCTGATTTATCTCAAATAAGCCTGAAAAAGAATAATAAACAATAAACTAATATGTAGCTTTACTGGTGAAAGCCATCCGGCGTGAGAATAAGTATCGATCGAGAGAAAATAAAAAAGAAATCTAGGAAAAACGATTAGAAAATAGAATAAACCTGATTTTGAGGTTATCATCACTTATTTATAGGAGGTGGATGGAGTAATCCTTAAAATAGAGATCTAAATTGGAGTTGTATTATGAATGTGTATCTTGTCCCATATTAGAGTTCTTTACAACCTAGAGTCCTTGTGGGAATAGAACTGTCCCAGCGCGAACCCGCTCGACTTATAACGAGGAGCGAGGACTATAGTATATTCGATGATTTCTCTTTGATTTCGTGCTTGTGAGCTCGATCAACACCGAGCTCTTCCCTTGTGCCATCCTTGATTGACCCATCCTATCCCCCATGTCCCAAGGGATCTGGGTCTGAGCTCGGGCCGGTGAACGGTCATCCGAGCTCGTGATCGTAGGTCAAGGCCTCCATGCGAGCCTATTAATAAGGTACTTGGGCCTCCGTACACCGAGGAGTGGGCCTCCATGGGTTATGACCCGAGTAGGGACTACTGGCTATTCCTTTCATGTTTTATTTGCGGAAGGGTGCAAAAAATTACGGAATCGGGGGTATGTGTAATTCAACCATACTTAAGTTGTGTAGGCTCGCGATTTCTCGATGCTTCACAATTTCGCCCTTTATTAATAATATTTTTGTCATTTCGCTCGAACTCACAATCTCATCTATTCTAGGACCGTAAACAAGTCGAGTTCGAACGAGTTTTCGATGTTCGAGCTCGAGTTCATTTGATACTTATCGAGTTTTTCTCGAGTACGAGTTCGGTTAGTGATTCGAAATTGAGCTAGATCGAGTTTCGAGCTGCTCGCGAGCTTCTCGAGTCGACATTGAGCTCGAGCCTAAACGAGTCGAGTTCGAGTTTGAGCTTTTTTTTGGGAGAAATTTTGCATGAAATTATTAAATAAAAAATCGAGTTATTAACGCACTTATCGAGTTGAGTTCGAGTTCTAATCGATCATTGAACTAATGAACTGAAGATTCGAGTTTTTAACGAGCTTCTCGAGCCAAGCTGATCGCGAACAAAGATAAAGTCGAGTTTTTAACGAACTTATCGAGCCGTGTTCGAAATGAGTCGATCTTGAGTTGAGCCTAACTGAACACACAAGCCAGGTCGTCTCGAGAAATTAACAAGTTTAAAATCACGTTCGAACTCAAATTCAAACTCACTCAAATCGAGCTCAAGCTGTCTGGTTCGAAAAACAGCCCTAATTCTCTTCACTCACTTCGGACTCAACTCGCACGCAATCTGGTCTATCCCCTCAAACCACTCCTATGCGGTTCCGCGTAGGCCCAAATTCAAAATTTTCAAATTCCTTCCCACACACACACACACACACACACACACACACACACATCTTCAACCTGATCTACAAACCCACCCGTTACACAACCACGAAGAAGGACAATAATCGAACGAAAATGGCGGAGCAGCCAGAATACCTAGATTCGGAAACACGGAGCTCTGAAGAGGGTGAGTTGGACAAGTTAGAGACTGATGTGAAGCAAATGGCTAATAAAATTGTTGAGCTTAGAGAATCACTTCCGGGTCAGCTCCATAACACTATGGCGGCTATTCTTGATGCACAAAGACCTGTCATTTTGACCCGTTTTGATACTGGGTCCGATACTGGAATTTCTGGCGAACCCGTCTCAGGTCCGCACTCTCTCTCTGTTTCTATGTTTCCGGCAGCAGCAAGCACACACTTTTACTCAATGTCTGTTTTTCTATTGATATTTGCACGATGCCATGTTGCTTTTAAATTAGGGTTTTTGGGGTGATTTGGAATTGTGGGTTTTCACTGTGATATCTGGTTAGAGACGTATTTAGTGTTGAAATTCTGCTTGATTATCTTCTAATTTAAGGGTTTCTTCAGAGGGGAAAAATCATTAATTCATGATCTGTTTGGGGAATTTCGGGTTAGAAGGTGTCAAATTGTGAGAAGTTGTATTTGATTGGGTTGTGGCTGATGCTAATTTGTATGCATAGTGTAAATAAAAACAAGGTTGGGCGTGATGGTGAGTGGAATGCAAAGTAGGTTTGTGTGTGGTCGTGGGATGTTGGGAAATTGGGGGATAACATGTCATTCGAGTGTGTTAAACGCTGAGGAATTTCGTGTATTCTTGCGGGATGTTGGCAATTTTGGGGATTTTTCTCGTCACATGATTGTGATACTCAACAGAAACACATGGCACAGATACCCACTTGGTGTTTCGGTTTTAGTTGCTATGCATATGCAGCTGCCTTTTTTTGTAACAAATTTGGGTTTCTTTTGGGGCCTTTTCTATGGTGGATTTGTGGCTTTTGGAGGAATATGTTTGGTGATGATATTTAGTTGGACTATTTTCTATGTTGAGGATGTCCGTAGAGGGTTCTCAGCTTGCTGATTCACTAATATGGAATTTCATTATACCGACAATTGTTTTCATGGGTTAAACTGTGGGTCATAAGGAGCAAACCTTCTGAAAACTGCATTTGATTTTCCAGCTCCTGTGATATAATTGTATGTAGAATGTGTAAAGAAAGATGATTCTGCATGTCATTGTGTGTACATACTTTGCTGAGGACTACGTTGTACAGTCATAAAATCCTGGAAATCGGTAGATATCATGTTGCTGTGACTTGCGAGTGTGAATTACGTTCCTCATTTTTCTTTCATTCATTTTTTTGGACCGACCTTAGGCGGGCGCCACTCCAAAGTGCGATGGGGGTCACCAACCTGGGCCATGGACCTTCTTGGTCACCCATTGACCCCAAACACAGTTTATGTGCATGTTTTTGTTTCTATCAGCTAAATTTTGTTATGAAATAAGGTTTCAATTGGGGGTCTAGCATGGTGGATTGATGTTACGGTTGTTAGTGACGTATTAAGGATGGAAATTACTGGATTGCTTTTCAGTTCAAGGTTTTGTACAGAGACTTGTCAGCTTTCAGATTTGTATATATATGGAATTTTATTATTGAAACACAAAATAAGAAACCATTTATATATCAAACAATATATTTAGTTGTATGGCAGAGGGAAATCTGACACGAACTCCTGATGGTCTCCAGGAGCCTTGCTTAGCTCAGAAATAATCCGTAGCTGAACATGCATCTGTCTTTGTATAATACTCCCTCCGTCCCATATTACCTTACTCATTTACTGTTGAGAACGGAAAATAAGGAATAATGTTATTAAAGTAGGAGTTGTGAGTGGGTAGGAGAGAGAAAGTGGGGTAGAGAATAGTAAGTGGATAGTTGTTGTGAGTATGACAAGTCCCATTTAATAAAGCAAGATTAAAAAGTTTTCTTTTTAGGAAAAGTGTGACTTTTAAAGTGGACGCCTAAAATAATAGAAAATGGGTAAGGTAATATGGGACGGAGGGAGTATTAGCCATTTGAAGATCTCTATTATGCGTCCTTGTTTATATGTTCGAATATGGATTGACCTTCTCTTCTCCTTTGCAGATGCAACAACATCTCTCGAGTCTGGTGGGACTGCAATAACTGAAAGAGATCAAGAAAACGCTGAAAAAATTGCAGTAATTAAACTGAAGATTTCCAGTAACGCTGCTGCAATCCCGCTTCTTTTGAAGAGATTGAGAGACAGTATGTCTAGAATAGACAAACTAAACTCCAGCAATGAAACCATTCACCCTGCCTTTAAAAGAAAGCGAACTAACTGACCGAGTTCACTTTTCTTGTCTGACTTTTGGTGTGTATTCTGTTTGTTAGCAAAAGAGAGTTTTCTTGCTAGTGATTCTGTATGTGTATCCATTTGGCTGGCCAGTAGAGAAGGAAAATTGTTTACTAACCAAAAATGGCATATCTTCATGTCTTAATTATGCCTATTTGGGCCTGACCCTTTCATGGACCCCACGTATAGCGAGAGCTCTTGTAGCATCATGTCGTCATTTTCTATGTTGTAATTACTCCGTAATTGATCTATGTAAGTACAATCAACACTGTTGGTAATATTTTAGGAGCAGCAATATGATGATTGGCGTTTGTAATGAAGTGATCTTTTTTTTTTTTTTTTTTTCACTACTCACACACACACACCCGGGACGCGAGCTCGCTTCACTGCCCAAAGCTCGATGGTTTAAATGATCTTTGATCTTACGGCTTTGTGTTATATTGTCTACACTCGTTAACACTATCTCTAACACTTTTTAACACACACTGATACTCCCAAGTGTTAAAAATGTCAATTTAAATATTTATAAACACCAATTTCATTGTTTATAAGCACTCCCAAGTGTTAAAAATGTCAATTTAAATATTTATAAACACCAATTTCATTGTTTATAAGCAGTGGCGGATCTAGAACTTTTTGTGAGTGTGGGTCAAAAATTTCAAAGTTAAGATTAATGATCGTCATTGATACACAAAAATATTTTCTTGGTGATATATTAAAAAAGACTCATCTAAAATCACACCTGAAACTACTTTCTATAGTTTATCGGTTTGCTAATCTTTTAAGAATATTTGTTACTCTCGTTAACAAATCAGCTCTATTTTATTCCAGAATCATGAAATTGCATGCTCCCTTCGCCCCATTTATACAGACCGTGTTTGAATTTAATAGAAAAAAAATCATAAATATTCTTTATATACATTTTCAAACTTTTAGTTTTGCCAATATATAATAAATTGTGAAGAAAAAATTGTAAAAAAAATAATAATTAGGGACAAAAATTTTTTAGGAGAATTTTCAAAATGTCATTCATTTTGGGACAAAAAAGTAATTCAATTTGAGACGGATGGAGTATTACCTTCTCCCGAAATAAATTCTCAGATTTGCCAGATTGAATATATTTCAGGACGAACGAAGTAAGTAAAACATGTTTGACTTTATTTTAATTTATTTTAAACCAGAAACCTTTAATTAAAAAAAAAAAAAAATCTTTTTTCAATATCTTAGTGTGGGTCATGGCCCACACTCGTACATATACATGACACCGCCCCTATTTATAAGTGCTAGTATAATATATGAACCATAAACTTTCAATGTTTATGAGTACTGATATATGAACCATGAACCACCGACACTTTGTAACATTAACACTTATTATAAGGTTTTTTTTCTAAACATTAGGAAAAATTAGATCGAGATATTTGCCACGCTTTCCATTTTTCTGAATCAATAGCTGATATTTATTTAATTTAATGTGTGAAATTAATTCTGATCATCCTCACCAATTGGGATGTGGCCAAATTGTGGTTGCAGCCTTGCAGAGCACATGCAAACCATTTGATAGTAGCGGTGCCAAATTCCGGGTTTTCAACAGTACCAACTCTTTTTTCAAGGGTACCAACTCTTTTTTTAACACTGTTGCATTTTTATAGCTCGAACTCGAGACATATGGTTAATCTATAACATCCATTATCAGGTGATCTTGGTGCTTGTTGGCACTAGGGGTGTAAATGGTTCGGTTTGGGAGAATTTACGAACCGAACCATTAGTCATCGGTTCGAGAAAATTTCAAACCGAATCGAATCGAATCATGAAAAAATTCAAACTGAACCAAACCAAACCGCTATGATTTGATTCGATTTGGTTCAAATCGCGGTTCAATAATGTGGTTCAAACCGCGGTCCAAACCGTGGATCACTATCAGACCATGATTTAGACTACGGTTCAAACCACGATTTAGACCTGATGCTGCCCACAAATATTGGTTGGGCCGGATCCAAGTCCATAAGCGAGAAGTTAACAAGAAGGCCCACAGCGAGATAAGGCCCAAGAGGAAGATAAGAATAAAGGTAGCCCAGGTGCGATTCGCGGGAAAGTGAGTCGGGGGATATCCCGCTCAGTTTAATGAATAGGGAAGCCCGAGGCAATGAAAGCGAGATAGCGTGAGGATAACGGCGAGATATTAAGGCAAGACCGGCGAGATTATAAGGAGAAATGAGAAGCGAGATATTACGGTGAGGCGACACGATCCTCAGTTAACCATATCCAGTGAGAAATGGCTTCCAGCTGGTGCGACTCATAAGAGGCGGCATATAAATATCTATGAAGTGGGACCCATTAGACGGTTAGACATTGGGAAAAGTGATCACGTATTTTGAGTTTATTCTCATAGTTGGCCAATGGAGTGTTGACACGTGTAATGAGGCATGGAACGTGAGGTTAACATGTGCACGACACGAGGGAGCGAGGTATATATATGAGAGATTGTCTTCATTGTGGAGGTACGTACACACACACCTACGAAACACTTTTCCCTACAGTTCATATTTCCCTTCTCAGACAAACACTTATCCTCACGCCGGAGGGGCTTACGCCGGAGCCGCCCCCGGCTTAGTTGACGTTTGCTTGTATGCAGGCGTGAAGAAGGAGCCGGAGCTGTCCAAAATCAGACTACAACGGTCGTGTTGCCGCTGAGGAAATTCCTGGCAACATCAATTGGTTCCGTTGCCGGGACTTGATTCTCTTCATCAGTTGAAGTTCGCCGGCGGTAGAGTGGTAAGTTGGGGAGCGGTTTGCAGATCTGGAGGGTTAATAGGTGTTGGAATTGATTTTTTGGTGTTGGATGCAACTTGAAAATCATTTTTCAAGTTAATTGGGTTGTTGATTGTTTTGGTGAATTGATTATTGGTTCATAATTTGGTTGAGTGAAGTTCTTTGGGGTTATTGATATTGTTTGTGTAGTTAGTTACGAATTCTCGATTCAGAAGTATTGGTTTGGGTAGAATTGGATTTTTTGGGGTTCGTGAAGGTTGGTAGAGAAGGTTTGTTTGAATTTGATAGATGGAAATTTTTGGTGTTTCTGGGATTTAGTTTTGTGGGAGCTCATTTGATTCTGGTGTTTGTGTGTTTGTGAATTAGTATTTGGGTGAAATTTGTGAAGCTGGTTTGAGATTGTGCTTGAAAAAGTGCAAAAGGAGGAAGGACATCTTCAAGTTTTCTGGGTTAAATCTTCAAATCTTCATAAGATTTGCAGATCTTCAAAGGTTGGGTTCATCATCTTTGATTACGTGTGAGAACAGAAATGGCAACTCCTGAGAAAGGGATAGTGGGGCAAAAGACAATGGCGGAAAGAAGTCTTATCCCGCCTATTTCGGATCTGGGAAATATGGGAACTGGCGGATCAAAAGAAACAACTACCTCGCAGCAAGTTATTCAGGATGAAAGAGAGCGAGATGTAGGAATCAACATGATCACCGACTTAGGAGGGTGTGATGACTGGGAGGAAACAGAAAGCATGAGGAATAAGTCGGCGATCATTGTTATTGATGAAATGGCGGAAGATGTAGTTTTGCGAGAAAGAGATGATGAGCGAGATTCAGAGATGGAAATGGTGGAGGAAAAATCAGAAGGGAATTTGATGGCGCTAATGGTGATGAAAGCCGAGATGGCCTGGTCAAGATCCGCGGAGTTTGTGAAAATGAAGGAGCCCCTTATTGAGGAGATAGTGAATTCTGATAGTGAGGAGTGTGATGAAGAGATTGTAGTAGAAACACCTGAAGGTGTGTCGCTGGTCGGGAGAGATAAGGGGGAGAGCAGCGACAAAGGTGGTAAGGGATGTGTCATTAAGAGGAAGGCGACAGAGATGGAGGTAGATACGTTGCAAATGCGAGATGAGCCGGATATTCAGGCGGCAGAGGAATTAGAGGAGGTAATTGTTAATGATGAATATCTGGAGCAGAAAATAAAAATTGGGAAACAGTTGGGAAAGGATGAGCGGGATAAGTTGGTTAATTTTTTGCGGAATAACACTGATGTGTTTGCTTGGAAGCCTGAAGATATGCGGGGGATAGATGAGAATGTCGCCCTTCACTGTTTGAACGCTGATCCAAATGTAGAGCCCTTTAAACAGAAGGTGAGATATCTTTCTGCGGAAAAGGAGAAGGCGGTAATTGGAGAAGTTGAGAAGCTATTAAAGGCGGGAATCATTGAAGAAATTACTTATCCAGTTTGGTTAGCCTGCCCAGTTATGGTGTTGAAGGCAAACAAGAAATGGCGAATGAGCATCGACTTCACAGACTTGAATACAACTTGCCCTAAAGATTGTTATCCTTTGCCAAAAATTGACAGGTTGGTGGATTCCATTGCGGGGCATAAAGTTTTTAGTTTTATTGATGCGTATTCAGGATACCATCAAATTAAGATGCTTGAAGAGGACAAGGCCAAAACAGCGTTTAGAACCCCCATTGGCAACTTTTGTTATAAGATGATGCCTTTTGGCTTGAAGAATGCTGGGGCAACGTATCAGAGGATGGTGAATAAGGTATTTAAGTCGCAGATTGGGAGAAACGTAGAAGCCTACATTGACGACATGGTGATTAAGACCAAGGAAGAGGATCATTTGGTGGATCTCGCCGAGACCTTTGAGAATTTAAGAAAAAATTCTATGAAGTTAAATCCCAGCAAATGCACTTTTGGAGTTACAGCGGGAAAGTTTTTGGGATTCTTAGTAAACCGCCGCGGCATAGAGGCAAATCCGGAAAAGATCCAAGCTTTAATAGATATGAAGTCGCCCAGAACGATCCAAGAAATTCAAAGGTTGAATGGTAGGGTGATAGCCTTGGGGCGATTTGTGTCGCGGTCGGCTGTAAAGTGCTTGCCATTTTTTAAGGTGTTGAAAGGGGATCAAAAGTTTTCTTGGGATGAGAAGTGCGAGGAAGCTTTTCAAAAGGTGAAGGAATATTTGGGAAAGCCGCCAATTCTATGTAGCCCTGAAGAAGGCGATCATTTGTATGTCTATCTTGCGGCCTTTGATCTCGCAGTTGTGGCGATATTGATAAAGGAAGATGGCGGCATGCAGAAGCTGGTATACTATGTTTCAAAAGCCTTAAGTGAAGTGGAGGCGAGATATTTTAATGCGGAGAAACTGGCCTATGCCCTGGTGATTGCGACTCGAAAGTTGAGGGCCTATTTTCTGTCTCATCCCGTCACTGTATTAACCGATGCCCCCTTGAGGAAGATTTTGCAGCAGCCTGATTCAGCAGAAAGGCTCCTCAAATGATCGATTGAATTGACAGAGTTTGACATTCAGTATGAAATGAGAAAAGCTATTAAGGCGCAGGCTCTGGCAGACTTTATTCTCGAAACTTCATTCACTTATGAAAGGGAAAAGCCGAAGAAGAGCGGGAAAAGCCAGCGGGTTGTTGGGAGCTGTATGTCGATGGGTCTTCCGCTAAAGATAAAGGAGGAGCTGGAATCTCGCTAAGTTCACCTGAGTGAGATTGCAAGTATGAGAAAGCATTGAGGTTCAAATTCAATATGTAATCAGGCGGAGTATGAGGCGCTAGTAGCGGGTTTGGAGCTATGTCGAGATATTGGGGTAACACAGGTAGTCGCCCATTCTGATTCTCAGTAAATTGTCAACCAAGTAAAGGGCAGATATGGGGTGATGAATCCAACTCTGGCGAAATATTGTGATATGGCAAGGCAGATTTTGCAAAGCTTCAGTTATTGGGAATTGGTGCAAATTGATAGAGAGAAAAATGAGCGAGCCGACATGCTGAGCAAGGCCGCCTGCGACAAAATTGAAGAGTTGCCCAAGAAAATCGTGGTGGAGTTTGTGGAAGAACCGGCGTATGATAGGCCGCTGATAATGGAGGTGGAAGTGGGCGAGAAAGACTGGGTTTACGAAATGAAGGATTATTTGGAAAGGGAAGAGTTGCCCCAGGATGAAGATAAGGCGAAGATTGTTAAGAAAATGTCGCCTAGATTCACAGTGCAAGACGGGATATTGTATCGCAAATCTTTCTCGCGGCCCTTAATAAGGTATATAGAGCCGGGTAAAGTGGATAACGTTTTATTTGAAGTACACGAAGGAGTGTGTGGCAGCCATCCGGGAGCTAGGACTTTAGCTAACAAAATCATGTTCCATGGGTATTACTGGCCAACATTGAAGAAGGATGCGGAAGAGTATGTCAGGAGATGTGATCAGTGCCAGCGACACGCCAATATCCCTAGGCAGCCCGCCACAGAGCAGACGCCTATTGTAGCGGCCTGGCCCTTTGATATGTGGGGGATTGATCTCATAGGGCCTTTCCCCAAGGCCAAAGGAGGAGCTCAAATGGTGGTGGTTGTTGTTGATTATTTCACTAAGTGGACGGAGGCAAAGGCATTAACTTCTACCACTGAGGACCAGATAATCAGATTTGTTACGGAGGAGATTCTTTGTCGTCATGGAATGCCGCGAGCTATCATTTCTGATTATGGGCCGCAATTCAGGAAGAAGTTTCATGGTTTTTGCTCGAATTTGAACATCAAACATTGGCATTCCGCAGTTTATAGGCCGTGGTGTAATGGACAAGTGGAAGCCGCCAACAAACAAGTTCTAGAGATTTTATGTAAAAATATAGAGAAGAGGGGAGGAGCTTGGTTGGAAGAATTGTCTACGGCCTTGTGGTATGTCAGAACGACGGTGAAGGGATCAACTGGCGAGACAGCTTTTCCATTGACTTACGGCTCTGAAGCAATGGCTCCCGCGGAGATGGGTTTGCCTACACATAGGGTGACCTATTATGATGAAGTCTTGAACGGCGACAGAAGATGCCGCGAGTTAGATCTGGGTGATGAGAAGAGGCTTAGGGCGAGAATGAGGATGATCAATTATAAGCAGAGGATGAAGGCCCAGCACGACAAAAGGGTGAACAAAAGATCATTCAGTGTAGGAGATTGGGTGCTGAGGAGCCGCGAGGTCAAGGGTGCCACGGCGGGATTTGCAAAGCTAGATCCAAAATGGGAGGGTCCTTTTCAGATTTCCAAGGTTGTGCGAGAAGGGACTTATCATTTGAAGGAAGAGAGCGGCAAAGATGTCCCAAATGCGTGGAGTGTAGATCATCTAAAGAGATATTATCATTGAAGAGATAAGGGTAATTTGCCTATCTAAAATTATTCTTATTAGATCCTCTTTCATGGTGATTTTGATGAATATATGAAGTTTATGCATGAATGAAAAGTTATACATATCTTGAATGCTTTGAATAAAATGAAAGTATCTTGAATGAAATTTTACACATGTCGTGAGTATTTTGAATAAAAGGAAAAATATGAAGTTTATGGCTTAAAATTGTTTTGCTTTCATCATACTTTGTCCTATAATAATGTTCATGAGTAAATCGCTAAGAGTAAAGTTGCTGATAAGTAGTTTTTATATAGTATTTTATAGTCTTTTTATTATATTATTTACCTTAAATTTTGCACCAATTAAGTATAAATTAGCCTCTTTTTGTATATATCTTCGATTTTATGTTTGGTTGGTATTTTTGTATGATTTTACAGGTTTTTAGGTCATTCTACGAAGTATAAGGGGTTCAGAGCATAAAGCCTTGGAAATAGAGGGGCCAGAAATTAAAAGTTGCTGAAGACCAGTCAAACAAGCTCTACACGGCCGAGCAGATTCATTGACTCGGCCGAGCACCCTCTGTTCAAACCAAAAGGTGCCTTTTTACAACAGTTGTGACTGTCAGAAAAGCTCTGCTCGGCCGAGCAACTCCCTTGACTCGGCCGAGCACATCCATTATCAGCCAAAAGGTGCCTTTTCGCAAGAAATGTGTCCCTAGCATAGAATGCCTATATAAAGGCTATTTGTACTCAGTTTAGAAGATCTAGAAAATCCGAAAATGGTCATAAATACATTTAGAAAGGATCATATTATACTTAGAATGTATAGCAAAATACTCTAGAAATTTATACACAATGTTCAAGGTGTATCAATGATTCGTGACAAGTCTTGTATACTCTTGAAGATGGTGAATGCAATACAAGGATTATTTTCCAGCCATTGTCTCTCTTTCATTATGAATAAGTATCTCTTTTCTTATCTCCATTTCTTACTTACTTCTTTTATTATTTCAATGGTTTGAGTAATCCTCCATTTCTCGGAGTTGGAAACTCATTTATTTATATTCATGCTTCTCCTACATGTCATTTCAATTCTATTCTTATTAATCTTAAATACTTGCAATTAGGGAGACGTTCTTAATTGTATAGCCTCAGTTGATCAAATGAAAAGCATTGATTAGCGGAACTCTAAGAGTGGAACTAGGTCAATAAATTACGGAAAGTAATTTAAAGACCTAGGGATGATCCTTTAGTGGAAAATACGTGAGATTAATAGACTTAACGAATTTTGATTTATACGGTACCCTCGAGAGGTGAACCGGGTTACTCGTGTGACAGACGAGAATACCTATAAACGGACCCTCAAGAGATAGGCCGTGTTGGTCTTAAAATACATGTGCTAGGCCTTGACACATGAGTAGTTAGCACAACTTAGCGTATCATCCTTGTACTTGGCACTTTTATCTTAAAACAATTTCTTTATATTATTCTTAAGTTGCCTGCAAATATGAAAACGTTTATATTTTTGGAATCCTAGTTATTTGAGAGAAGTACCTAGCGAAGAATCTCGATTGACGAGACCTTATAAAGAAACTTGTCCATTGGTCACGAGAAGTCGTACAACGGCCTAGGGATGTTCTTTGAATGGAAAAACGTTGACTTTCGATCTTAATGGATTCTTACTAATTATGGTCAGCTAGAGTTAAGCCGGAATGCCCGTTTGTGACAGGGCGGGAGTACCATAAACGGAAATCTCAAACAGTTAGGATATAGTTAGTGAAGGATACAACGCTGCTTGCTTGACCGTGAGAAGTAGTGTAAGCCTAATGTACCATCCTTGTTATTTTGATAAAAGCCTTTATCTAAAGCATATTTATTTGTTTTCAAATCCCGAGAATACTATCATTATATGTTAGAGTAGTTTATATATCTTCCTAGTATTTTATCTTACAAATTCTTATCTCCCCCCAATCATTTTATCTATATATTTTATAAAGACAAATATCATCCCAAAGTAAACCCTGTCTCTGTGGGATCGACTCGTACTTGCACCCTCTATATTACAATAGCCCGTGTGCTTGCGAATATAAATAAACCGTTAGGTTTCGACCGAACAGTTGCCTAAAGACAACTTCACTTTTTCGATGGGAGTATATGTATATGGTGATATCTCGCCAAAGATAAGAAGGTAAAAGGTTTTTGATGAACTATCAAAACAAATTGTAAGTCGCATGAAATTGCAAAGGAAAGAGAGCCTATCTCGCCTTTATGGCACGTAAAGATATGGCTATAAAAAAGAAAGTCTACGGACTATAAAAAGAAAGTCTACGGACTATAAACATGAAAGTCCCATCTCGCCTGAATGGCATGTATATGGATGCGACTATAAACATGAAAGTCCCATCTCGCCTGAATGGCATGTATATGGATGCGACTATAAACATGAAAGTCCCATCTCGCCTGAATGGCATGTATATGGATGCGACTATAAACATGAAAGTCCCATCTCGCCTGAATGGAATGTATATGGATGCGACTATAAACATGAAAGTCCCATCTCGCCTGAATGGCATGTATATGGATGCGACTATAAACATGAAAGTCCCATCTCGCCTGAATGGCATGTATATGGATGCGACTATAAACATGAAAGTCCCATCTCGACTATAAACGAGAAAGTCTATACCGACTATAAACGAGAAAGTCTATACCGACTATAAACGAGAAAGTCTATACCGACTATAAACGAGAAAGTCTATACCTACTATAAACGAGAAAGAAGCCAATCTCGCCTAAATGGCATGTAAAGATGTGGCACGTATGAAAGGAAGCACATCTCGCCTGAATGACATGTAAAGATGTCGCTAAAGGAGAAGTAAATGTATCTCGCTGGAAGGGCGTGAAAAGATATAAATCAAGGAAGAAAGGCATATTTTGTTTTAAGGCAAGTAAATATATGGAGGCACAAAATGAGGAAATTGTTCTAAGTAAGAATCATGAAAAAAGCAAGGAAGGAAAAAAAGAGAAACGAAGATCAGCGACAAAGTGAGTCGCGTTGTAGGCACTGTAAGTAAAGTCGCCTAAAGACGACTTCACTTTTTCGATGGGAGTATAAGTATGGGGTACCTGTCATGCAAAATAATGATTTTTGATGAACTATCAAAACAAGATAGCAAAAGTGAGGTATGACTATGAAGTAAAGCATAGAAATAAAAGGGGCAAGCGCGAAGGCCGTAAATATACATTGGTTAAAAGGCACGCAGGCCCAAATAGAAGAAAGTAAAATTGTTTAGCCATACAGGCAAGTTACAAAAGTTGATCAAAAGAAGCTAAGTACTAAAGCAAAATCAAGTTGAAGCATTTGGTTCATCAGTGGGCGCAGGTTGAGTGGAGCTTGAGGCCGCAAGAGCGAGAGCCTTTGCCTCATCCAAGAGTTTATGTTTATGTTCCAATTGATTATTCCATAAAGTAAGAACATTAGGAACTTGATGAGGAGTGGGATTCCAAGGCGACTTGCCTAATAGTGCATCTTCTTCCGCCAGATCTTGGAGTTCATCAGAGGAGTAGGGAACTATAGGATGGCCAAGGCGGCATATGTCACTAAAGATTGGCTCTGAACCCCATTTTGCAAGTCGCTCGATAGTGATGGCGGGTATTTCAGTAGCATCGGCAGCTGCAGCTCGCATGACTTGGAGAGAGGTTTGGTCGCCAATGTCCATAAGATCGTCTTTGAGCTTGGCCACGTCAGCATTGAGAGAGGTGATCTCAGCGACTTTGCCCATCATTTCCTCTCGCAATTTGGCTATCTCTCCCTGAAAGAATTGAGTGTCAGCGGCATGAGTCTCTTTTAAAGTCTCATGCTCGCTCTGAAGTTTGGCGGCATTTTCCTTGACAGAAGTAAGTTCAGCAGTGTAAGTACCCCAATCTGGATCACCCTCCTCCGAGCACATGGGAAACACCGCAGACTCACAAACGCAGTCTCGAAGACTTCTGGCACTTAAAACCCTCAAAAACCCTCAGCCAAACCAAGGGAGGAACTTTTCTGGGATAAAAAGGGACAAAAGGACCTTTTGGGAATTATTCAGAAATCAGAAAAGCATAAATGGTCCGTACGGACCTCTTTGCTGCAATGATTACTGAATCCCCTTAAAGTCCACAATATTCCCTCAAATCCCAGAGAAAATCATTACCCCCATGCATGGTTGGTCCGTACGGACCTCTTTGCATGCTGAGATGGTCCGTACGGACCTCTTTGCAAAGGGGACACCATCATTCCAGAATATTCTCCATCATCACAGATTCCCTCAAATCGAGGAAAACTAAATTTCTGGATTACCTAGAAGGTCCGTACGGACCTTCTTGCAATTTTCTGGCACTATAAATAGAGGGCTCCCCCTCCCTCATTTTCACACAACTTCCTCTTCTCTCCTCTCCCCCCAGCCTTCAGGCTCCCCTCTAAGACCCTTCGGGGTACTCCCGACCCCTTTCGGATCTTTCCGAGGCCTTCCGAGCCCCCTTGTGGTGCTCCGAAGCCTCCCCGAGCGCTCCCGCGATGCTCCCGCGCTGCCCCGAGGCACTCTCGAGGTACTCTGAGGCCCCTCGTGGTACTCCGAGACCTTGCCTGGTCTTTCTCTAGGTGTCCCGGTTCTTTTCGAGTTAAACCGGCCACTTGAACGCACGCCGAACCTCTGCCCGAATCCAACCAACGATTTCAACGCACGCCGAACCTCTGCCCAAGTGATCCCTGCGATCCCAACGCACGCCGAACCTCTGCCCGAATGCAGCCTACAATCTCAACTCACGCCGAAACTCTGTCCTCAGACAACCGGCCCCCTCCCGAAGCAATCCCGATCCGTACCGGAACACTATTCCATCCTCAAACACCATTCCCCAGTGGAAGACAGACACGAACCAACATTGGTAAGGCTTCCTTCCATTACTATTTCAATACATTTCAATATGTAGTGTACAATGTAGACATCCAATACAACATGCATTTTTAAAAGCGCGCACACACACACACACCAGTTAAAGAATATTAGGGGTATCCGAAAGACTCGTTTTTACGATGCTACTCGGGTGAGCTATAAGATTCTAATATTCTCTTCCCGAGGAGTAACCTGACCTCCGAACTCAAAATCTCATCACACAAAAACAGTTTGTTCTTTTAAACTGATGCCATTTTTCAATGTTTTGGGCTTAATAAAAACGGCGTGGCGACTCTACAAAGCAAAAACACAGCGAGACACCTCCACCAACAAAATGAAAAAACGCCGCAAGGCGCGCGAAATGCCAGATGCCGGGGCGCGAACGCGCTGCCTCTCGGATCCGGGTAATTTCAGTTGGCGACTCCGCTGGGGATAATTTTGTTTTAAAAACTTTTAAACAAAACAAAAGATTTTTAAAACGATGATGAGGGTCAAACTTTCATTTTACCCCTTTCTTTAACTATTGTGTGTGTGTGCACGTGCTTTACTTTTATTTACAAAAAAAAATAAAAATACAAAAAAAATGCATCAATATACATCTGTGTACATATATTTAAAATTCTTCAGAAAACTTCTGTTTTACTCAGAAAAAGAATTTTAGAGACCACACACTACTCGCACTACTGCCTCGGTTACACCGCACGCTACGCGCACTGCTGCCTCGGTTACACTGCACACTACAATCCTCAACCCGGGGTTGGTCTCAGTTGCAGTCCGTTTGGTCTTCCTAGGCCTCTTGGACGCGCACGGGATCATTCCAAACATCCCATCCTAGCCAAGCGTCAACCCTGCACGTTTCAGTCTTGAGTCACACTCTGTCCAGACTCGGTTGGTTTTTACCCAGTCCATGTCATACAGCCTAGATACATATACCATGCCGGCCATTTTTCTGAGTCAAGGCTCGGAACTCAAGATCCCTTGCGCAAGCAAAGCGATGAAAGGTCATGCTAAAATCTTGACCTGATCTTGATTTCTGAAGCTACACCCAGACGATGTTCCGTCCCGGATATACATCCATGCTCACATGACACCATGTCATCAAGCCTTTGATACGTCAGCCATGACAATATGACCCAGCCAACGCCTAACGTCACAGATCCCTTGCGCAAGCAAGGTAAAGAGAGGTCATGCCGGACTCTTGACCTGATCTTGACTCAGTGGCCGGCTCGGTTCACTATTCACATGGCTAACACATCAAAACGAACATGACAGGCTCGGTCCTTAGGTTCGATTTTTCTTTTAGGCCGGTGGAAACCGCTTGCCCTATAGGACCCTCGTCTGGGGCCGTCCCACCTTGGGATGTCGAAATACGGGTGCAAAACGAGGGGCTTATAGCCACACGAGATGGTCTCCATCGACCCCGGATCTAGCATAGTTGCGAAAAAGAAGAGCAATCTTTTCCAACCTACCTAGGACTCTGAGAAAACATGTTTTAAGTAAATTAAAACAACAAAAAAAATAAAAGAAGCGGAAACCGCATGCCACGTGAGCTTTCCCCCTTTATCCCGAGAGGCCATTCCTGTGTCTAAACCTTGCCCGTCACCCCCTCCAGCTAACCGAGAGTGGTTGAGAATACCCAGGAGTCGCCTTTTCAGTATCGAGGTCACAAGGTCCGACAGCCCTTCCAGTTCAACGGTCCGCACCGTCCGCTACTCCCCTATGACGGGATCGACAGATAACAGTGAGGGAAACGGAACCCCGCCACTAAGGAACCTTCAGACAATGGAGGAGGTGCTGCGAGCCTTCGAAACTATCAAGAAGCGCCAAGAAGAGCAGCAAGCTTGGATCGTAGACACCTTGCGTCTTCGAGGAACCGTTGCAGTTCCCCAACCTGACGGAACCTTTGTTCTCATAGAAGACGAAGACATATCGGCTCCCAGGTTTCTCAAAGCTATCGGCGGAGTCCCGCCTCTGCCAAGTTACGAGATCCCAGCAACGCTAAGCATCTCTCGCTCAAAGCTTCCCTCAGGCGTCAGTCAAGCAGCTCCGACATGTCCGCCTCAGCACAGTCAGTTTCCCGGCTCTGCACAGCAAGCTCAGTACCAACAGCACACGTACGTGCCTGCTCTACCAGATCCCAATGCATCTCGGTATCCCCCAGGATTTAACCCTTTGCCTCCATACGAGCCTCGCAGCCATAATCAGAAGTCTCCATGCCTACCGGGAACAGGCATCCCGAGCGGATATCCCGACATCTCAAGTCTGCCACCTGCCAGTCTGCCACTTGAGGCTAATGAGGCATTTCCCCAATTCCCAAACACGACCTTTAGCGGACCTGTCAATCACGCCCCTAACTTCAGCACTCCAGGTTATGGGTTGGTATACACTCAACTACCTCCCCAAGACTCCCGAATGGCGGTCCCATCAGCCAATCCACCTCCATCTTCGGTTTCTATCCCCGAAAACGGTAACCCGCCTCAACCTGCCGATCCCCACATGGCTTGGCTGATCGAGCAAATGAAGGACATGCAAGGCAAGCTAGCCAGTTCTCGGAAGGACTCCCTCTTACCTACCGATCCAAGCAAAGTGGTCCCGCTCCCTCCGAAATTCAGGATGCCAGAAATGGAGAAGTTTGACGGGACGGAATGCCCATAAACTCACATCGATACCTATGTCTTGGGTATGATAGCTAAAGGAGCAACCCCTCAACAGATGGCAGACCACTTCCAGCATTCTCTCAAATCCACAGCGCTAAGGTGGTTCCTCAACGTAAAGGCAGAAAACGACCAAATCAGCGAAATATTCCTAGAGAAGTACCGCGCCAACCTTGAGTGGGAGACAAACCGCCACGATCTGCAAGCCACCGAGCAAAAGGATGATGAACCCGTTGGCGAGTTCTACAAAAGATGGAATTGGAAGCTTAGTGAGATAATGGATCCACTTTCCAAAGAAGAGCAGATGGACATCTTCCATTCTTGCCTCAAGCCATCCCTGAGGACCTTGATTAGCCATCACTTCTATACGGATCTCCGTGCCATGGTCAACGCTGGAACTAAGTTTGAGAAGACTCTGAGCCTTCAGAAGACAACAAAGAACCCCCGCTTCATCCTACCGCTATCTGACAAACTCCGGCAACCTCAACTCCCGCCCGAACAAAGGAAAAGAAGCAAATGAACAAGACACTACATCCGTAACGGATCTCAAGTAAACCGCAATCAAGCGGCCCCAAAGAATAACAATCCCCTCGCTTCCCACGCCCAAAGCATTTAGACAACCTCGAAATGCCCCTGGGCCAAGTATTTGAAGCTTTGGTGAAACGAAATCTTCTCATGCCTCTCGAGAATTTCCAACCAAAGACTCCCAAGCCCAACATGGATATGAGCAAACACTGCGCCTTCCACAACTACCCCGGCCACACCACCGACAATTGCTTCGGGCTCAAGCAGGTGGTCCAGGGGCTAATCGAGGAGGGAAAATTAGAACGCCCTCGTGGCCCCAATACCATCGGAAATCCATTCCCCCGGAACGACAGGGTAAACACGATAGCCTTTGACGAAACTCCAAGTGAAAGCAGACCTCCTGCAATTTCTGAAACCATCAACATGCTGTCTCGCTACGACTGGGAACATGAAACCAGTGCCAAAAGGTCTCGTGACCGGGAATCTAGACAAGAACGCCCAAGGGCAACTGTCTCCCTACGATCTTTGCCCCGACCAAGGCACACCAATGGATGGATCGAACGCTCCCCAGAGGAGACTGAGTCAAATGGCAGCACGGGAAGCGGTTTAGCCTTCACAGACGATGACTTGCCGATATGTGAGAATCGACACAACGAGGCCCTACTCATCCTCATAAAAATAGAGATGTTCTTTCTCCCGAACGTCTTGATTGATAACGGCTCCGCAGTCAACATCATCGCCTTGAGCACACTGAAACGACTCCGTATCGACCGCTCCCTGATAAGGCCTTCACCCCGGGTAATCCGAGCCTACGAATCCACTGCACGACCAATCGTAGGAGTCATCAATCTGAGGATCCAATTCGATGCACAACTGGAGTCGGTAGAATTCCAAGTCGTGGAAATCAAGCCAACTTTCTCTGCCTTGCTGGGACGACCTTGGATACATCAGATGAAAGCGGTATCATTACTCTTCACCAATGCGTAAAATTCATCAATGCCAATGGAGTAATCGAAGTGATCCGTGGAAGCAGTACAATGGCAAGTGCTTGGCCAGCAAGCTACGACCCAGAAGAAGGTCCCGACATGACCGAATACTCTTCTCCAGATGAGTCTCTAATTCTGTCTCGCTACGAAGTGGATCCCTACATCCACGCTCTAAACCGCGATGAGCTAGAAATCGAAGAGCTCATGGGTCAAGACGACAACTCCGACATATGCAACTGCGAAGAATGCTTAAGAGAGGATCAAGAGATGGACGCCCAGATGGAGATAGACCGAGGAGTAGACCCCTACTTCGCCGAAAACCCTCTTGCAAACTGGCTCATCACCGATCCACTGGTACAGGACAACCCTCTGGCCGACACTCTCGGATCTCACGGGGACAGCCATCACAGCATAGTCCAATTCAACATCCCGGTGTCAGACCTAGATGAACAGTGGCGCAACCTCCTCCAAGGCCTAATCAGGGAAGGAGAGATAGCATGCCCCCTCGAATCAGACATTGTAAATGTCGTTCAAGCAAAGATCCCAGATAAAGAGGCGGATTCTATGAAAATGATCAACATCAGCAAGAATCAACTCCGAATCAGCGAATGCTTCGCCCTCTTAGAAGTAGCCCTCGGCGACTTCTATCATCAAAGACCCCCAAGGACTAGTAACAATACTAATGGAGGGACATCATCAGGGGAGCAACCAAAAACCTCCGCGATCTGGTTTGAAGTCGAACCACACGCAAGCTATTTTCCGGGACATGTGCCAATGGAAGATTGACCACCAGAGCCATCACCACTCCCTCTAGAGCTACAACCTGCCAAGAGTAATGAAGCCTGGTCCAACCCCTCGTCGCCTATAGTCTAGCTTCGAGTCTTGTTGTCTGTGAATTCACATCTTTTGAGTCTTTTGACGGCTTTACGCCCAACTATTGTGAGTCTTGGATCAACAATGTACAATCTTTACGCTTTCAATAAAAGGTCTGACCTTCCAAAAAAATCCTTTCATTGCATCTTTAACAAATGATGAGTTAACTAATCAAAACAGTTAATAACAATTCATCTATACAAAGAGGCAAACACATCAATTGAATAAATGCATCAAGCAAACATTTAAGCATGTTGTCAAACGAGAGAAAAACCGGGCCCAAGCTGCCGAGGAGGTTTTAATCACAACGATTTGCAAGATTGCTGAAGAGCCAAAGAGACGCAAGTCCAACGTCATTTCCAGCACAGACCAGATCTTCCAATACCTCAAGAACGGGGAAACCGCCTTCATGAGCGAGGAAGGCCAACACAGAGAAGGGGTCAAAGCCAAGAGCATCATGGCCCTAAAATGCCTCGCCTCTCACTTTGTCATCCTTGGGGACATGCTGTACAAGAAACGCTACCAAGGACCACTCCTACGCTGCATCAGCCAGGAAGAAGCAAGCGAGTTCATGAACGAAGTCCACAATGGGGCTTGCGGTCCCCACATGAACGCTAGAGCCCTGATGCAAATCATTCTCAGGATGGGCTACTACTGGATCTCCATGGAGGCAGACTGCATCCACTTTGTCCGAAGCTGCGACAAGTGTCAACGGTTCTCCAACCTCAATCATCTACCTCCCCACGATCTCTACTGCATGACTACGCCTTGGCCTTTTGCCACTTGGGGAATTGACGTCATCGGAAAAATCGCTCCGCCAGGCAGCAACGGTCACGAGTTCATCTTAGTAGCCATCGACTACTTCACCAAATGGGTCGAAGCCAAGTCCTACAAGATACTCACCTCCAAGAAAGTCGCGCATTTCCTCAAGGAAAACATCATCTGCCGATACGGCATCCCGAATGAGGTCATATCAGACGACGGCTCACACTTCGAAGGGGAATGCGACAGACTCCTGGCCGAATTCAAGATCACACGCCACAAGTCTTCTCCGTACCGGCCACAGACTAATGGCGCCGTAGAAGCAGCAAACAAGACCCTCGAATGGATCATCCGAAAAATGACCACCCGAGGACGAGATTGGCCCGAGAAGCTGCACCTTGCACTTTGGGGCTACCGAACATCAGTCAGAACAGCCACGGGAGAAACCCCATTCGCCCTGACATACGGGATGGAAGCAGTCCTTCCCATTGAGTTGGAAATTCCCTCACTCCGAGTGTTGCTGGAAAATGACGTCAACGAAGTCGAATGGCTCCGAAGCCGACACGACGAACTGGCTCTGCTGGACGAGCGACGACTAAAGGCCATGGAACACGTCCGAGCCTACCAAAGCAGGATGGCTAGAGCTTTCGACAAGAAAGTCAAGTCCCGAAACATCAGGGAAGGCGATCTGGTACTCAAAGAAAAGCCTCCCACTCGAACCAACCCACTGGGAAAATGGGAACCAACATGGATCGGCCCTTTCGTGGTTCAAAAGATCTTCTCCGAAGGTGCCATGAAGCTGACAGACCTAGACGGCAATCCCTTCATGAATCCAGTCAACGGAAGCAAACTTCGCAGATACTTCGCCTAAAAGAAGAACAATTGTGCATCTCTTGGCACTCCATGTAGTGTCGAACTACGCAGACCTGAGCCCTCTAGTCCGGGGGAACGTAGGCAACCTTAATTGGTCCGGTCTAAAAATACACAAAAAAGTCAAAAGTTTGAATGTCAATCAAGACCTCCATCAAACTACACACTTTCCAGGAGCACGCCCCCACCATCACCTTGACCAAGTCAAACGACGACGGCAACATTAAAGGACATCCGAAGGTCACTCAGCATCAAACAACTGACCCATGTCTGCTTCTAAGCCAGGGGCTTATCTTCGCCCTCACGCGCTTCAAAAAAAAAAAAAAGAGCTTGAGCAAGGGCTCACAAAAAAAAAAGAAGCTCAAACAGAAGCTACAAAAAAAATGAGGTCAAGAGCCCGACGCCAACAAACAAGAGGCAAGGAAGCTACAGAAAAGACCGTCAAAACGACTTGTCAGGAGATCATCCAACATCTCAGACACAAAGCCCAAGCAAAGGGGATTGCCGTCAGGGCCCAGGCTGCTTCAGTCCGCGCATGCCACAAGAAAGTCCAAAAATAGACGCCGCCAAGGTTCACAAAATACACAAAAGCGAACAAGAGATCTTGCGTCTCGACAAAGCTTTAAAAGTAAATCACAAATCACTAACGATTACAACATTTCTTGATGAGTTCAAGCACGGTCTACTCTCAAGTTCACAACATGCTAAAAGATAGCTTAATACATTTAACAAATAATGTGTTTACAAATGCAATGAATGGATACCTAGGAGGTCATTCCGCGCCTGTGATGATGTGCCATTTTTCGAAATGATTTTTCTTTTCTTTGAAAATCAAAACGGAAACGGAGTCGCCACGCCATTTTTGTTTTAAGGGCCAAAATTTTGAAAAATGCCCGAGATTAGAGATTTGGGTTCGGAGGTCACGTTACACGCCGGGAAGAACGTTAGTGTTCACCCAGAATGCCTCGTAAAACGAGTCTTCCAAGCTTAAAAACCATTTGTGTGTGTGTGTGTGTGAGTGTGTTTCTTTGACCAAAATAACTTAAAACTGAAAAGTAAAAATTGGAAACTCTTTATAAGGCATTAAAAAAGTCCCATGATTTTTGGTGTGATTTTAGGGTTGAGTTTTGATACTCAAAAGACCTTTTGAAGTTGAAAACCAATTCTGCCAGAATGAAAAAGGCAGTGGACACTTGATTTTAAAATGGATTTAAGAACTTTAAAATCTCAGAATCTGGGGAAAGTCAGAGGATTAAAGTTGCTCAAAACACCTTAAATGAGGTTTCTACAAAGGATCTTTTCATTTGGAGATGATTTGATGGGCCAAAACCTTCTGGAAATCACAGATATGAAATCTTGATTTCCAGAGACTGATGAACTGACCTTTAGAAAATAATTTGAAAGAAGGAGTTATACTCACGTAAAAAATAAAGTAAAAATATGTCTGGAAATATCTGGATGTTTGCTACAAAAAGTATTTTGTAGTCAACACCAAATTCCAAGTTCCTGTATGTCCAAAAAATTAGACCATGGACAGAGGTCTTAGAACAATGCTACTGGACAGCAAGATGTTCTTGAAGGAAAATGTGATTTTTGGGGGGTTTGCATCTATGTTCACCCCATTTTCATCCCTAGACTTGATTCCACTACTTTGTTTCAAGTGGTTATCATATCAAGTCATCCTTGGGGAACTTATGGGGTTTAAAACATGTCCTTTGCAAATGGGAAGGGGGATCATGTAAAGATGAAATTAAAGAGAGAAATTAACTAGAAATTTAAAGTTAAACCCTAAGATGATCATCTTGGGGACTTAACCCCAAATATGACCATCTTAGGTCAAACTAACAACAAAATGAAGTAAAGACTTAAGCTTAAGACAAGTAAATTAAAGATGTAAATTGAACAAGATGAACAAGAAATTAAAAGAGGGTTTTAGGGTTTCAAGAAGGAGGGTTTTACCAATGGTGACACCCTATCTTCCTAGGTTTGGAGTTTGACTTGAGGAGTATCAAGATTTAGTGTTTGTATTTGTGTTTGAGTGGATTCAAGGCTTGAATTTGTTTAGGGCTTAATGATAGAGTTGGTCAAAGAGAAAACAAGTAGATAACACTTAAGTCCTCTATGTTTTCTCTCTAATCCTCCTCTTTGGTGGTGGTTTAAGCTTGAGCTTGTGTGTATTTAAGAATGATTTGAGAGTGTTTGGAGTGGGATTGGGAAATATTCAAGAGAAAATGGTGGCAATCTAAGGATTCCCACTGTTTTCTCCCTATTTTTCGCCAAGGTACAGCTTCTGTGAGCAAATTGTATTGTGTAAACTGAGAGAGGAGGGTTCAATTTATAGGCCACTAGGAGCTTCAAAAGGATCCGCGCGGATCTGTTCGAGGGCGTGCCTGGTGCATTAAATGCCCCTCGGCGACGGTGCTTTCGAAGGAAGCGGGGTCATCGATAAGAGTAAGGCTCCATATTTGTCAGGATGATCAAGTGATCGAGTGGCTGAACCTAGCGATAGGCTTCCTACGTATCCCGAATGGGGATCAAGCCGGCCGTAGTTCGGGTCTTTGACCCTGGAGTGACTATTTTGAGGTGTCAACCTGGCGAGCGAGTTTCTGCAGTCGTTTGCTGGAGAGAAACTCTGCCGGGGATAAGAGATGACCATTTTGGTCTGGTGGCTGAACCTAGTGATAGGCTACCTACGTATCCTTAAGAGGAATCAAGCCAGTCGTAGTTCGGGTCTTTGACCCTGGAGTGACTGTCTTAGGGAAGTCGCCCTATGATCTGACTATTTTGGGAAATCACCCTATGATTTGACTATTTTTGGGAAGTCGCCCTAAGATTTGACTATTTTTGGGAAGTCACCCTATGATCTGACTATTTTGGGAAGTCCCCCTAAGATGTGACTATTTTAGGGAAGTCGCCCTATAATATGACTATTTTAGGGAAGTCGCCCTGTGATGTGACTATTTTTGGGAAGTCACCCTATAATGTTACTATTTTTGGGAAGTCGCCCTATGATGTGACTATTTTAGGGAAGTCGCCCTATAATGTGACTATTTTAGGGGAGTCGCCCTGTGATGTGACTATTTTAGGTAAGTCGCCCTATGATGTGACTATTTTTTTGGGAAGTCGCCCTATAATGTGACTATTTTAGGGAAGTCGCCCTAAGATGTGACTATTTTTTGGGAAGTCGCCCTATGATTTGACTATTTTTGGGAAGTCGCCCTAAGATCTGACTATTTTTGGGAAGTCGCCCTATGATTTGACTCTTTTTGGGAAGTCACCCTATGATTTGACTATTTTTGGGAAGTCGCCCTAAGATTTGACTATTTTTGGGAAGTCGCCCTATGATTTGACTATTTTTAGGGAAGTCGCCCTAGTAATGATTTCAGTTTTGTCGAATTAGGGGATGATTGCGAGTTATCGCTTTCCTCGTGTTGTGTGTGATAGCGTTTTAGGTGCCTCAAACCTTAATGATGGCATTTTAGGTGCATTAAACCTTAATGATGGCATTTTAGGTGCCTCAAACCTTAATGATGGCATTTTAGGTGCCTCGAACCTTGATGATGGCATTTTAGGTGCCTCGAACCTTGACAAATGGTGATCTAGAGGTATCAACTTGTTTTGAAACAATTTCCTTCGATGTTCGTATCCTTTCGTTGGGGACGGACTCTAAGGGGATAGACAGTCTTTTGGTGGACTTCATTTGAAGGGATCGGTCTTACGTTTGCTGCCGAGGAAATGGATGATAATGGGGAAAGAAACGGGATTCTGTTAACTTCGTTGGGGATTTTGTTAGCCTAAGTTGAGGTTTAGTTCAGGAGTATGAACTTAAATGGGGACTTAGTTCAGGAGTATGATCCTAGGTCGAGGTTTAGTTCAAGAGTATGAACCTAAATGGGGACTTAGTTCAGGAGTATGATTCTAAGTCGAGGTTTAGTTCAGGAGTATGAACCTAAATGGGGACTTAGTTCAGGAGTATGATTCTAAGTCGAGGTTTAGTTCAGGAGTATGAACTTAAATGGGGACTTAGTTCAGGAGTATGATCCTAAGTTGAGGTTTAGTTCAGGGGTATGGGGACTTAGTTCAGGAGTATGATTCTAAGTCGAGGATTAGTACCTGAGGGAGACTATTTGAAAGTGCTCTCGCTGGGGAAGATTCGGGCTTACGAGAACTATCGGGGAAAAGGGTGACCGTGTTGGTCAAATGGCTGGACCATAATTCGTCAAAAGGGGTGGCGATAACGAGAGGCCACGAGCTTTGTATTCAAGGTTGACTGCTCTTTAGGGGAGTCACCCGAGGATTGACTATTTTAGGGAAGTCGCCCGAGGATTGACAATTTTAGGGAAGTCGCCCAAGGATTGACTATTTTAGGGAAGTCGCCCGAGGATTGACTAAAGCGTACGTTGCTATTTGCGGGGATAGAGATAGCTAAAGCTATGGGTAATCATGCAACATTTGTGAGTGTATGCATATTTTTGAGATATGTTAACGTACCTTTGCTGTGCTTACCTGCAGGAGAGCAAGTTGCAGGGGCTGTGTGGTAGTTGATAGTGTTGAGAGTCTTGATGCATCTTTGAGAACTTGGCATCCCTGACCGAATTGTAGACACTGGAGGCGGTCTTCATATGTTTGTGGATGTTGGGGGCTGTTTTCATCCATTTGTGGACATTGGAGGTCGTCTTTGGTGGAGATCATCCTTGCCGAAAAGGGGGATTTGATTTCACGTTTGAATTCCTGCATTCGTTAGTGAAGAGGAAGATGCATATATGACATTCATGATGACAGATGCATGCATAGAGCCAAAAATGATTATGAGAGTGTCACTGCATATGTTCGCGAGATGATGCATTTACTTGCTTTCGAAGATGCACTTAGCCTAAGCTTTTGGCAGGGAAATTATGATTTATGATTTTCAACCACTTAGGATTGTTCCTATTGATTCAAGTTTTGTGCATGCTACATGAGCCCTTGGGAGATTTTTGTGGGGATGCATGGTGATGAGAGGGGATGTATTGGGATGTATGTGTCTGGAGACTGTTTGGAACAGATTTTGAGCAAGTGGGGGGTGAGAACCCTCGATCGCGATTTAAACAGCGGTTGTTGATGAGGTTTTGTTAACAATATCACATGGACCTCAATTTTGATGAGATTGGATTCGGATCGCGGGTCTTGGTTGAAATTTTCCCTCTCACTCTTGGTCATTTGAAGCTGATGCTGACAGGCTCTAGGGCACGTCGATATGAGTGAAGCTTCTTTCATTTGGGTGAGCTGTGACTTTGGCCGAAACCTTGTTCGGAGAATGATTTGATGAAATTGCTAATGCCGGGAGAAACCCAGATCTTAAATTCCGATGCTACGGAAGCTGCTATGTACCAAGTTCTGAAGCTGAAAATCTAGTTGTTGTTGTGACTAGACCCTTCTTGTGACTTGATAAAATTCAGGTCCAAAAGACCATCTTGACAAAGCCCCCGGATCCTGAGTAGGCAAAGTCCGGATTTTGAAGAAGTGACTTGGCGAATATATCTCGTAGTGAAGAACCCAATGTGGACCTAAAGATGACTATAGAAGCCCCAGCTTGAAGAGGCGATACGGGAGAACACAGGAGAACCGCTTAGCAAGCCCGGCGTGAAGAAATTGAAGCCGATCTTATTGCGAGACGAGTCATTATGTGGCCGAGGGGGCACCCATCTTTTCAAATCTTAGTCAACCAGTCACTGGACAAGACTCAGAAATGTTTACGTGCAGGGACACATCTTTCGAAAAGTGGGAATTGAATCCCGATTTTGTGTATACACACTCGCTTTAGGTTTGACTCTTTTGAGAGAGTATAAGCATCACAAGGTGTGCAAAAGTGTATGGAAGCTCCTGCAGACAGAAAGACAGTGTTTGGCTCTATTTTCCTATGATGTAGAAAGAGAAGACTTGTCGAGACACTTGAAAACTTGTCTTATTCATGATGATCACAAGGCTTCTTAAAACCCTTTGTTAATGTTTGGGTTATTTAACTCCTAAATCTGATATGACAAATATTTTGTTTAATCACAAGGAGAAAACCAACTGATATCGAGAATCAAGCTCGGAAGGACGGAAAGTGTATGGGGACGATCCTTGATGGGATCGGATTTTTTTCTGAGATTTGTTTGTGATTTCGACCGGACCATTTTCTGGTTGCCTACGTTCCCTCCATTATGAAGAGCTCAGGTCGCCGTAGTTCGGGCTTATCCCGAATGAAGAGAGAATGAATGTGAAAATTCAAGGTTTTGAGGTCCTTTGAGGATTTTGAGGATTGGAGATTCGAATAACACATCTCCTTAGAGTGTCCATGAAAGACACGGATGCGAAGCCCCAGTGGGACATCCACGGCAAGTGTTTGTGGAGTAGAAATGAATTATGCTCACATGAAATGTCTAATGAATCAGATTTGAATTTGCACAATCTTTGATTGATGATTTTGAGCCAAGATGGATTAGATTCCAATTTAAGCAAGCAATGAAGCATTAATTTGATTTAGATCTTAAAGATATTACGATGAAATTGCTATCCGATAGGAATTGCAGATGGGTTTCCGGGCTTCGATCGGCCATCGGGTGATTTGGGAAGTTATGACCTCTTAAGATGAGAGGTCAGCTGGGCCTTTTGCTGACTGAACCTCTAAAGATGAGAGGTTGGCTTGCAGGGATGTGTTTGGGAAATCTATAGCGGGAAAGATTGATTGCCTCTAAGAATGAGAGGTCGAATTTTGACTATGGCCAAAGGCGAGGGTAATGGTGATGGGAATATCCTCTAAAATCGAGAGTATGGCTTGGGATTGATTTAAGGTAATGGTGAGAGGAAGTCCAAGCTATCGAGAACTTTTTGCGAACTTGCGAGAATTCAGGCCCTTTTTTTTTATCATTGAAGAGCTTCTTGAGAAGTCGAGGACTTTTGCTGAATTGTGAGGACTTTTGCTGAATTGTGAAAATCAAAACGGAAACGGAGTCGCCACGCCATTTTTGTTTTAAGGGCCAAAATTTTGAAAAATGCCCGAGATTAGAGATTTGGGTTCGGAGGTCACGTTACACGCCGGGAAGAACGTTAGTGTTCACCCAGAATGCCTCGTAAAACGAGTCTTCCAAGCTTAAAAACCATTTGTGTGTGTGTGTGTGTGAGTGTGTTTCTTTGACCAAAATAACTTAAAACTGAAAAGTAAAAATTGGAAACTCTTTATAAGGCATTAAAAAAGTCCCATGATTTTTGGTGTGATTTTAGGGTTGAGTTTTGATACTCAAAAGACCTTTTGAAGTTGAAAACCAATTCTGCCAGAATGAAAAAGGCAGTGGACACTTGATTTTAAAATGGATTTAAGAACTTTAAAATCTCATAATCTGGGGAAAGTCCGAGGATGAAAGTTGCTCAAAACACCTCAAATGAGGTTTCTGCAAAGGATCTTTTCATTTGGAGATGATTTGATGGGCCAAAACCTTCTTGAAATCACAGATATGAAATCTGGATTTCCAGAGACTGATGAACTGACCTTTAGAAAATAATTTGAAAGAAGGAGTTATACTCACGCAAAAAATAAAGTAAAAATATGTCTGGAAAGCTATGGATGTTGGCTACAAAAAGTATTTTGTAGTCAACACCAAACTCCAAGTTCCTGTATATCCAAAAAATTAGACCATGGACAAAGGTCTTAGAACAATGCTACTGGACAGCAAGATGTTCTTGAAGGAAAATGTGATTTTTGGGGGGTTTGCATCTATGTTCACCCCATTTTCATCCCTAGACTTGATTCCACTACTTTGTTTCAAGTGGTTATCATATCAAGTCATCCTTGGGGAACTTATGGGGTTTAAAACATGTCCTTTGCAAATGGGAAGGGGGATCATGTAAAGATGAAATTAAAGAGAGAAATTAACTAGAAATTTAAAGTTAAACCCTAAGATGATCATCATGGGGACTTAACCCCAAAGATGACCATCTTAGGTCAAACTAACAACAAAATGAAGTAAAGACTTAAGCTTAAGACAAGTAAATTAAAGATGTAAATTGAACAAGATGAACAAGAAATTAAAAGAGGGTTTTAGGGTTTCAAGAAGGAGGGTTTTACCAATGGTGACTGATGGATGTATTTTATACATCCAAATTATGTCCTTAAAATTATATTTATTGCAAAATTCCCGAGTAAAATGGTAGTTTAATTGTGTTGTTAGTATTATTTTATTTCAGGTTTAAAAGGTGAAAAAATGGATGGTTGAATGTGAAGAAAATATTAAAACTCGAGACGGAGCGAAAGGAGTACCCATTGAAAAAGTAGAAAATGAAATTGTTTGGCCGAGGCTCAACGGCGATCGCCCAAAGCATTTCGGCGACCGCCAAGCTCAGTCCACGCCAAGAAAATGTTCCAGCAACTTTGTATTTTATTTTGGGCCTCCCTTTTGTTATTTATTTTGGGCCCTGCCTTGTTCTTTTGTGGGCTTCTTCAGTTTTTTTGGCCCAATCTCATTTAATCTTCAGCCTTGTTCTCTTAGTATAAATAGAAACTTGGTATTTATTTTAGGTTTTAAGTTTAGGTGTTTTGTTCTTGGAACTGGAGGGAGGCGCTGAAGGAGGAGCAATCCTCCATTGCTCCATATTTTAAGGTTTTGTTCTTTTTTTTATTTTGTAATTTTTATTATTATGTGTAGCTAATTTAATAGTTCATGGATTGGATAGTAATTTAGTCATTTATATTATGCCATTAAGTATTTTATCTCATTAATTTATGTCTTGTTCATCTTTGCTATTTTCATGAAAGTTTCTTGGATTAAATTGTGGTTGATTCCGAATTTCTTCCTTTTAACTTTATGGGTGTCAATTTCTTATATTGATTTGGGGATTTTGGCTTAGACTTTTGCTAGATGTTGAAATCTATTGGTTTTCTTGATTGATGCTACATGGGTTTTGGTTCATAAAAATCTTTAAAGCTTAAAGCTTTCATTTTTAATTGCTTGGACTTGATTTGTGAAAAGTAATTAATTTGGAAATAATAGATTGTAATCCGGCGGCCTTACCGTACCAATCTTGACTTTGGTGATTGAACCCAAGATAGAAATTAATATATTTTTCCAAATTAATGGCATAGTATTTTGTGATTAAATGAAATCCAATCCATGGAATCCCCTCTTATTATTGTTTTAATCTCTATTTGAATTTGCTCTCTTTGTTTACTTGTCTTTCCTAGCGTTAATTTTTAATCTTGATAATTGTAGTTGTTCGTTATTTTTCAAAACCAACCCCTCCCCTTTTACTTGTTTTATTATTGTTGTTTTACATTACTCAAATCGACTCAATCACCCAACAATTCCCTGTGGATTCGACCCCTTACTTGTGTACGCTATCACAACGACACTCGTACACTTGCGAGGTGTTTTTATTACAAGTGGGAATTTCATCCCATCAAGTTTTTGGCGCCGTTGCCGGGGAATTGTTTAGGTTGAATTTGTTGATTTAGGTAGTGTAAATAGCTTAGGTAGTGTAAATATTTGTGTAGTGTAAATATTTGTGTGGACTCAAAGATGCATAATTTTGGCATTTGTGAGTCGTGTGTTTATTGTGGATTATACTCCCATGCTTCATATGAGTGTCCTTCGAGGACGTATTCTTTTGAGTGTTATCCACAGGTACAAGAGATGAGTCCGTTCCATCCGTGGCAACAATATGAACATTTTCCCGACTCCTACAATCATGAGTGGGAAAATCAAAGCCAAGCATGGAACAGTTATGAGCCACATTCTTATGATCCCGGAACCTAAAATGCAACCATGGCGAGGAGGCTTTGATAAGAATGCGGGAGGAAAATCTTCAACAACAACATCAACGAGCTACAACTTTAAATAGGCTCGAAGAACGAGATAAGTAAGATGGTAGAGGCATTGAGGGGTTGGGGGCAAGATACAAGTTCGGTCCCTCCGAAACAATTTTGGGAGGATGATTCCGATTGTGACGAACTTCCAACTCTCTCTCCCTCTGCTACTAATGATAATGTGGTTGTTGTTGATGATGAATTGAGTGGACCGACTGAGGAGGTAGAGAAAACTTGGCATGACCAAGTGTGTGATGAAATTGAGTTGGCCCTATATGAGGTGGAAGAGAAATTTAAATATGATGGGGACGTGATTGTTGATGAGGTTGGGCCCGACCAAATTGACGAACAATGTCTCAACGAAGATCTTCTCTATCCCATTGAAAGCGTGAAAGCCTCTATCATTCTTGTACCTCCCCCTGTTTTTGAGGGTGAAGAAAGTGGTGAAAATTTAACAGAGGAGAAGCCCAAAAAGATGAAATGTCAAAAATTTCCTTGTGCACAAAATAATATCCAAGCTAAGGGAATATACATGGGGCTTGATCTGAAAGTGAAGACCCGCGAGACGGTGAAGTGGGCAAAAGGAAGGAAGGTGAAGGTTAAGATAACCTTGGTATCGGTCGAGCTAACGACCTTAACCAAAGCGCTAGTTGGGAGGCACCCCAACATGGTATGACTTTACTCGCTTTTTGTTTTTAAATTTCCCGTCTTTTATGTTATGTCTTTTACTTTTAATCTCCTCCCCTCCCGAATTTGAGTTTTGATTTCTTTTGATTTTCATGCCATGAGGACATAGCATGATTTAGGTTTGGGGGTGGTGGTATTAATATAAAAAAAAAAAAAAGATTGTCAATTTTGCTAAATTTTGTGGTTGCCATTGAAGTCTATGATGATTTGAGAGTTTTATTTTGTGTTGCCATTTGTGTGTGTTGTCATGACGGGAATTGAAAGTACAGTGAATCATTTAAACCTTAGTTGCACCATCACAACTCCACTTTCATTTCTCCCGGATCATTGTCATTTGGCCTAAGTACTTTTATAGGATAATTTTGTCATTTTCGGGGTTGCTAGAACATGATTGCACAATTGTTAATATCAAGTCAATAGGTTAATAAATATTGGGGCATGGCTTGAGTTGGTCAACTTGGGAAATCTCGTATTGTATTGTAAAGGGGGCAAGTATCAAGTTATGTATGTTTAAAAAAAAAAAAAAAAGAATAAGTGTCGCGTTAAGAAGAGGAATGGAATGGCAAGGATTAAAGAAAAAGCACGAGAAATATAAAAAAAAAATAATAAAAAAATTCCTTGGTACCGATTCCCGCTCCAAGAATGATTAAACATTCTTGTACCTACGTGACACAAATAATATGTTTAGCGGTTCAACTTGTCCCCCTATCTTTGAGTGTTTGTAAGTGACCAAGGAAGAAAGTTTTGTAGTGAGGCAATAATGTAATGTAGTGAACTTCCTAAGCCGTGTCCCCAATATGAGTTAACCGGGTTAGCAATTGTGTAAGAGTGCCTATGGACACCTTCCTTATGCGTTAGTGCATCATCATCCTCTTTTGAGTTAGGACATGACAAAATGAATCTATAAAGGAATTTAGGTTGGTGACAATGATCCACAATATCACTTCCACCTCACCGGCTTAGATGGAAATTAAAGGTTGAATGCTTCAATGTGTTTGGAAGTTCTTTTTCATGGCTATCACCCTATCTTTGGTGTTCTTGGTGAGGTTTCTGAGACGTTCTTGTTGGCAAACCTATGGCATTTTGGACAACGCAAAAACTTTGGGTTTATCTTTTTATTGTTGTTTGCTTTCTAGTAGTTATTATTTAGCTTTGTGGTGTTTTATTTTACTCGGGGACGAGCAAAAGATAGGTTTGGGGGTATTTGATGGATGTATTTTATACATCCAAATTATGTCCTTAAAATTATATTTATTGCAAAATTCCCGAGTAAA
Source organism: Adenophora triphylla var. japonica (assembly GCA_022495995.1). Classification (NCBI taxonomy): domain Eukaryota; kingdom Viridiplantae; phylum Streptophyta; class Magnoliopsida; order Asterales; family Campanulaceae; genus Adenophora; species Adenophora triphylla. The sequence goes on along the minus strand of JAFEMH010003096.1, from coordinate 27,083 downwards.
ATGGTAGTTTAATTGTGTTGTTAGTATTATTTTATTTCAGGTTTAAAAGGTGAAAAAATGGATGGTTGAATGTGAAGAAAATATTAAAACTCGAGACGGAGCGAAAGGAGTACCCATTGAAGAAGTAGAAAATGAAATTGTTTGGCCGAGGCTCAACGGTGATCGCCCAAAGCATTTCGGCGACCGCCAAGCTCAGTCCACGCCAAGAAAATGTTCCAGCAACTTTGTATTTTATTTTGGGCCTCCCTTTTGTTATTTATTTTGGGCCCTGCCTTGTTCTTTTGTGGGCTTCTTCAGTTTTTTTGGCCCAATCTCATTTAATCTTCAGCCTTATTCTCTTAGTATAAATAGAAACTTGGTATTTATTTTTGGTTTTAAGTTTAGGTGTTTTGTTCTTGGAACTGGAGGGAGGCGCTGAAGGAGGAGCAGTCCTCCATTGCTCCATATTTTAAGGGTTTTGTTCCTTTTTTATTTTGTAATTTTTATTATTATGTGTAGCTAATTTAATAGTTTATGGATGGGATAGTAATTTAGTCATTTATATTATGCCATTAAGTATTTTATCTCATTAATTTATGTCTTGTTCATCTTTGCTATTTTCATGAAAGTTTCTTGGATTAAATTGTGGTTGATTCCGAATTTCTTCCTTTTAACTTTATGGGTGTCAATTTCTTATATTGATTTGGGGATTTTGACTTAGACTTTTGCTAGATGTTGAAATCTATTGGTTTTCTTGATTGATGCTACATGGGTTTTGGTTCATAAAAATCTTTAAAGCTTAAAGCTTTCATTTTTAATTGCTTGGACTTGATTTGTGAAAAGTAATTAATTTGGAAATAATAGATTGTAATCCGACGGCCTTACCGTACCAATCTTGACTTTGGTGATTGAACCCAAGATAGAAATTAATATATTTTTCCAAATTAATGGCATAGTATTTTATGATTAAATGAAATCCAATCCATGGAATCCCCTCTTATTATTGTTTTAATCTCTATTTGAATTTGCTCTCTTTGTTTACTTGTCTTTCCTAGCGTTAATTTTTAATCTTGATAATTGTAGTTGTTCGTTATTTTTCAAAACCAACCCCTCCCCTTTTACTTGTTTTATTATTGTTGTTTTACATTACTCAAATCGACTCAATCACCCAACAATTCCCTGTGGATTCGACCCCTTACTTGTGTACGCTATCACAACGACACTCGTACACTTGCGAGGTGTTTTTATTACAAGTGGGAGTTTCATCCCATCAGTGACACCCTATCTTCCTAGGTTTGGAGTTTGACTTGAGGAGTATCAAGATTTAGTGTTTGGATTTGTGTTTGAGTGGATTCAAGGCTTGAATTTGTTTAGGGTTTAATGATAGAGTTGGTCAAAGAGAAAACAAGTAGTTAACACTTAAGTCCTCTATGTTTTCTCTCTAATCCTCCTCTTTGGTGGTGGTTTAAGCTTGAGCTTGTGTGTATTTAAGAATAATTTGAGAGTGTTTGGAGTGGGATTGGGAAAGATTCAAGAGAAAATGGTGGCAATCTAAGGATTCCCACTGTTTTCTCCCTATTTTTCGCCAAGGTGCAGCTTCTGTGAGCAAATTGTGTTGTGTAAACTGAGAGAGGAGGGTTCAATTTATAGGCCACTGGGAGCTTCAAAAGGATCCGCGCGGATCTGTTCGAGGGCGTGCCTGGTGCATTAAATGCTGCTCCAGGCTTTGGACAGGAGGAATATTTTTTGTCAACAAGCAATCTGGCTGTTGACTGCAGCTTCCAATTCGGGATTTTTACAATTCTTTTGCTTTTTGAGATTCTTTTCTTGGTTTAACCTCAAATAGTAATCCCTAATTTGCTCTTGATTGGTTAGAAATGTTAGGAATTGTTAGAAATGTTAAAAATGTTAAAACTTTCGTTAATTTTCTAACGAAAATGCTACCAACTCAAATTGGAGCACTTACAGCGCCGTCTGCGCTTGTCCCCTCGCCATTCTTCCCTTTCTTCCCTCGTCCCCGGCGAGTACTCTGCGTCTCTCAGTCCGAGATCAGGGGTCCTCCCCGTAGAGTCAAACAATCCAGCAGCTCTCAGGGTTTCATTCACCCGTGCTTCAGCTCGGATCTCCTCCCTGCGAGTCTGCAAAAGAGGACCTCTCCCCATCAGTTGGTCCACTCTAGTCTCGTAGTCAAACAAAGTGTCTCCCGTCACATCCTGAGGGTCAGACCAGGCTTCGGCACTCCTAAGGCAATAGCTACTACGGCACCCGGGTCCCAGAATCGCTACACGCCTGCTCTCCAAAGCCACTTGGGACTGCCCAACACGCTGCTCATACCAGACCAGGTACTGAGTCGTCAATACGACACTCTCCCGACGTCTAAGGAGCACCACTGGAGGGAAAGCGGAATACTTCCATACCCTCAGAAAATACAAAAGATCACCTGGAGCTGCCATACAAAGAGGAGCTATCTCCGCAGCAGCAAGGTCATCCCAGCCCAACAAAGGCTCCTGCTTCATCCCAAACTGCCGGGAAACAAGTGACGGAATATAGAAAGAGGACCAAGACAAACCTGGAACTCTGACAACATAGGACCCTTCCTGAAAGGCCCTCCTAGTCTCAATCCCCCTGTGCGGAACCCACCAACGGATCTGATGCGTACCAAGCCGTGCCATCCATCTCTCCCAGGCGGATTGATCCATATCCAACACAAGAGGTCGCTGAGCAAATGACCACGGGCTAAACGACGTCGGAGCCTCGGGCATGGCCTGAAGTCTCTCTCGCAGCCACAAGGTGAGCAAAGCGGGGCTTCCCCCTCTCATGAACCGATCCCCAGTCGCCAGACGGTCAATACCATGAAGAGTCTCCCCCATCACCAACGGGACAATATCCTCTCCAGCTCTGCAGTGCCCAACCACTTCTAGCAAAGCGCCATCGCAAATGCCAAGGGAGCTGACCATGAAAAGCGTCGCTATCACGCACAAGGCAAATACGTCCCAAGAGACATCACTCTCGTCATCAACCATGAACCGCTCCGGCAGCTCAGAAATGTCAATATGACCCGAATCAAGGATCATGCCCTGCACTTCTTCCAACGAAGTCTAAAGAAAGCCTGCAAGCTTCACGCTCACGGCAGCACCGCCAATCAAAGGAAGCGAGATGGCCTCCACCTCCGGTCCTCCAATCAAAGCTCGAAAATCCTCGAAGGTGGGCGCCATTTCATTGTAGGAGAAGCAATACACATGTCTCCTAACATCCCAAAACTTCGCGGCAGCCCGCAACAGCTCCCAATCAGGAACCAACTCCTTAAAAGACCAAATCGAGCAAAGACGAAACCTTACCTCGAAAGCCCGTCTCTGATGCCTCATACGGCGTCGCATCCACGTTTTCAGCTGCTCAAGGAAGTGTACTTGCCGTTCCTGTGAAATCCTTGGCAAAATTCTTGGGACATACGAAGAATCCATGGCAAAAATGGAGGTTCCTAGAGAAAATGGGGAAGAAAGCTCGAAAATGGCTGCAAATGGGGAATGAGGAAAGTCCAGACACTGGAAAGCATTTATTTCCTTCCCAAAAGCAAGGCTGGTCTGTACGGACCTCTTTGCAACCTAGGTCTGTCCGTACGGACCTTATTGCACCTTGGCCCCACTTTCTTTGCAAACTGGCCAACAACCACTGTCCCCAGCAGGACCTTGCTCCAAACTGCCCAAACACTGGCCAAAGCCATTTCCGACAAGCATACACTACCCACAAATGCACTCTCAGCTCACGTGGCATGTACAAATAAAAAAACATATATATATAGCAACCATTCCTAGGACAATTCTCGGGAATCACAAAAACGACATTACATCTTAAAATAAAATACGTTTGCCATGCAAATACGAGTGTTTTATTACAGGTACATCTAATGTCTGTTGCTAAACAAAAAAAAAGATATGGAAAGAGGGAAAGCAAATGAACCCTAATCCGACTCTTCAGCATCATCATCATCATCATCATCAACGTCCTCAAGAGAGAAGTCGGGCATCCCGGTAAACTCGCCAGTCACACCCTCGTCGTCGGAGTACTGAACCCCCTCCTGAGGTTGGTACTCAAGGTACTCGGAAGGGTCGAATCCGATAAAAGGATCGAAGAAGGCGTGCTCTGACGAACCCTCACCCTGTGCATCCGGCATAGGAAAGAACTGATGAAGGGTCTGCGACCTCTGGGCTCCCGAGGACGTCTCGGCATCCATGCTATGCCGCCCCCGCGAAGGTCCCTCCTGCTGTGGCTCCGGCTCGGCTCTCGGTGGAGGAACGTCCACGGAATGCCTCGAAGGCATCGGCTCGTACGCCGGCACACGTCGCGAAGACCGGCAAGACAGCCTCGACGCCATCTTCTTCGCAAAGGACCGCATCGCCACATAACGGCGGGTCAGCATATCATAGGCTCTCCCCGGGACATGCACAAACAAACAGCCAAAGAAATGCTCAGCTAAAGAGATACAGGCATACATGCCAAGATGGAAAAGAATAAGCACACTCACCGGCATATCAGGGTCAACTCGGTAGGCAGCTGGAGCCTGCTCAGGGATGGGTACAGACACCCTCCTCCTCGATGAATCCCCGCGAACATATGTGAAATCCGGCCCAGGCACCGGAACCTCTGGGGGACCCTGCGAACCAGCCTCCCTCTCCCTCGCCAACACCTGTGGCGTCCTCAACTTCCTCCTCACGAAGGCTCCATACTCCTCTCGATACAAGACAAACTCATCGGCACCTACGCCGCCCAAATACCGCTCAAACTCCAGCACATCCATATCCCGGGAATCCAACATCCCAAAAGGAGGGTCCCTCGGAGCCAAGGGAAGCATACCCGGGCCATGCTACCAGAAGACCCGCTCTCCCAAGTACATGACGTCGCAGGTCAAACCCCGCAGCATCTTCCGCTGCACCGTCACCATGGGGGCACCCTCAAAATCATCAGCCTCATACCGAGCCCAGGGGTACAGAACGATATCCGCCGGGCTATCTCTCCCTAGATGCGCCTGCACCTCCTCGTAGGAAATGGTGAGCTTCCCCCTGCTGGTCCTCCTCCTCCTCGCTGGGCGAGCCCAGCCTAGCATAGTAGGATAAGCCGTGTTGGGTATGATTATTATAAACCCCTCCTATTACTTGACTTGATTGATACCATCACCTATTTTATTTTATATGGACTATAAGACATTATGTAAGAAGTCTTTAGACTTCAATTTTAGTTAAGTCCATTTTTATAGTTTAAGTTATTTAGGCTTAAAAAAGATGGCTCTTTAAACTAAAAGGCAAAAGTCAAAAATCAATATTAACCAAATGATGTATTGACCGCATAGAATGAGTTTGAGGGCAAGGAATGGGCTTTGACCGAAAATGCAAGAGTTGACTGCAAGAATTTGTTCCAAGGCATGAGTGTTGACCGCATGAAATCTCTTGTCCACATGAAATCACTTTGACCACATGGAATGGCATTTGACCGCAAGAATGATTTTGGGTTCAAAAGAAGTATTGACCTCAATACAATGAATTGACCACATGGAATATACTTTGACCGCATGCCTCAGTTGACCGCAAGAAAATATTTTGGACCACAAGGCAGGAAGGCATTGACCGCATGGAAATGCTTCCATTTGACCGCATGGCAAACTTTGGCCGTAAGGTTGTATTTTGACCGCAAAACTCAACTCGACTACAACTCAGTCTTTGAAGCTTAAATTGAAGACTTGAAGAAAACGACAAAGGTTAGGTATAATCAACCATGGTTAACTCCAAGGTTCAAACAAGATTATACCGTTGCAAAGTTTCAAAATTCAAAGAGGAGACAGCTGTTATCTAACGGATACTTAGTACAAGCTCTCCACTACCTTCTGCAACAATAGGACAAGGATGAAACGTGCACCAATCAGATTTCAACAACACTTGTCCTTGAAACTTTGGCTCCAAGTTATCCAACGGCTAGTAGCTCAAACCTTGGCTATAAATATCCCTTGAATTCATCCTTGGAAGCGGGCTGGAAAAGGGCAGAGAATATAAGAGAAAAACCTTTGTTGTCACCAAGAAAAGTATTGAAGATCAAGAGCAAGATTTCCAGAATCATTCGCATCTTCAAGCATCTCCTTCAAGCTATCAAGAAAATATCCAAGCCCAGAATCTCAAGCCTTGTAAACACAAACAAGACTAATCAGGCTCTAATCACTTAGATTATAAAAGAGCTTTTGATTCTTGAATCACACACACACCCCTTTGATTTAATCACATAGATTATATCATTAGGGAAACACTGGTTTTAGTCTAGGATTTATTCTTCATAGAAATAGGTTTTTAATTCAAGCTCTTCACGTGGTAATCTGTAACAAGCAAGGAATTAATATAAACCTCATTTGAAAATCCAAGACTAACCATCTTGGTAGAGGACGTAGATCTTTAACGATTGAACCTCTCCAAATACTTGTGTTCTTTACTTTCTGCATTTATCTTACCAGCTCTTATTACTTGTGTGAATTGTGTTTATATTGCCTTAGCTCTTTGAATCCACATCTATTTCAACCAAATTGTTTTCCTTATCAAACCTTAAGTTTTGACCACAAACTTACTTTGGCCACAAAAATCTTGTTTTGTTCACAAAGTGAGATTTTGACCACAAACCCAGTTTGACCACAAAATCTTCCCTTTGACCGCAAAACATCTACTTTGACCGCAAACTGTATTTTTGGCCACTAAACCTATTTTGACCACACTCTTACTTAGAAAACTTCCGCTGTGCATTTTACTCTATCTTGATAGTGAATCATAGATTGTACTCATTATCAAATCTAGTAAGTACTTGGTCGAATTTTGACAAGGGTCGAAAAAGTTTACATAGTTATTCACCCCCCCTCTAGCTATTTTCTTTACCCTTGTTGTACCTTTGGGACCAACAAGCCGCTACGGCCCCAGGATCTCTATCCCACGGGAAGCACTGGAAGATCTCGTAGAACCAGACCTGCGACAAAAACAGAAAAGGTTCAGTGCAAGAGAAAACGGAGAAATGACAGACTGCTAAATCAAAAACAGCAATAAACTCATACCTCCAAAGCAAAGTCAAAACAGTCCAAAGAACTGGCCACACCCCGGCTAAACCGGTCCAAGGAGAAGTAGAGCTCGGCCAGGCCCGCCTCACCCCAAGCAATATCACAAACTCTCTCCAAATCAATCAAGCTCTCCAGCAGAGCAAAAGGAGCCGTAGTCGAGTGGTTCGAGAACAAAGTCTCGGAAAGGGCAAACCACAGGAAGGAGCGCGCCAGCTGCTCCGCCGTCACCTGGCCGGTACCCCGGAACATAGGCCCCAATACTGGCCGTGATCCTCATCTCAACATCACTGTACAGCATACCTAAGCCCCTGCGAGGAAGAGGCGCAAAGCCCAGCAATTCAACCACCGACCGTCAGTGTAAGCCCGGACTTCGCCCACTCAACAGCAATTCAACCACCGGCCGTCAGTGTAAGCCCGAACTTCGCCCACTCAACGACAATTCAACCACCGGCCGTCAGTGTAAGCCCGGACTTCGCCCACTCAACGGCAATTCAACCACCGGCCGTCAGTGTAAGCCCGGACTTCGCCCACTCAACGACAATTCAACCACCGGTCGTCAGTGTAAGCCCGGACTTCGCCCGCTCAACGGCAATTCAACCACCGGCCGTCATCGTAAGCCCGAACCTCGCCCGCTAAACGGTGAAACAAGCGCGAGAAGGAGTCCGCACCTCCAAGCACAAATCCCAAGGCACAAGACGCCTCCAAAACGCTCAACGGCAACGCAAGCACCGGCCATCAAAGTAAGTCCGAGCCCCTTCCCCGCAAGTCAAAAGGGACTTCTCGCAAAACCCGCATATCCCCATGCACCGGCCGTCAATGTAAGCCCGAACTTCGCCCACCAAGCGGCAACTCAAGCAAGCCCGAATTCACCTTCTCAGCAGGAAAAGCCCCTATAAGGCCACGATAATCCCCAACGGATGAACACCGACAGTCATCGTAAGTCCACCCTTGTCCCCAACAGACAAAACGCGAGCCAGTCGCACTTCTCACAGTCAAGGCTCAAGGCAGCCATGCCTCCACCACCTCAGCCAGAAGACGATTCAAGTCCTCACACGTGGCACAACCTCAGCCAGAAGACGATTCAAGTCCTCACACGTGGCACAACCTCAGCCAGAAGACGATTCAAGTCCTCACGCGTGGCACAACCTCAGCCAGAAGACGATTCAAGTCCTCACACGTGGCACAACCTCAGCCAGAAGACGATTCACGTCCTCACACGTGGCACAACCTCAACCAGAAGACGATTCAAGTCCTCACACATAGTACAATCGCAGCCAGAAGACGATTCAAGTCCTCATACATGACATATCTCCAGCCAGGAAGGCTTTAAACCACTCAGTCCAGGAGACTGTATAAATCAGCCAAACTACTATCTCCAGCCCGGAAGGCTTTAAATCACTCGGTCCGAAAGACCGTATAAACCTCCCACATCACTATCTCCGGCCCGGAAGGCCTTAAACCACCCGATTCGGAAAATCATAAAATTTCCACCCCAGGACGCCACCACGTCCTCACAGTCGACCTCGGCGGTCACAAACCATCTTCTCGTAAGATTACCTATCTTCTCGTAAGATTACCCATCTTCTAGTAAGATTGCACACCCAGGACGCCGCCACGTCCTCACAGTCGACCTCGGCGGTCACACGACACTTCAGGGCACCACCAAGCCCGCATACCCTCACAATTTCACGACCTCTGAACTACGACCAGGCTTGATTCCCGCCAGGGATACGTAGGAATTTTATCACAGGGTCCATCCATCAACCTATACGGTCACCCTGGACACCACCACGTCCTCACCATCGACCTATGCGGTCACCCACAGGACACCACCACGTCCACGCACAGAGTTTCAGTCAGAGGACCTCTCCCGTCCTCGTGCACCACAACACTCACCCCACACACGAACTACGATCAGGCTTGATTCCCGCTAGGGATACGTAGGAATCCTATCACAGGGTCCAGCCAACTGACCTAAAACGGTCACACAACAGGACACCGCCACATCTTCACACCGACCTACACGGTCACTTCCTCTCCCAACACGCGATCCAGATTAGGACCCTTATCTTATCGACGACCCCACTTCCTCCGTAAGTGACGTCGTCGAGGGGCTTCTGTAAGTACCCCAATCTGGATCACCCTCCTTCGAGTACATGGGAAACACCGCAGACTCACAAACGCAGTCTCGAAGACCTCTGGCACTCAAAACCCTCAAAAACCCTCAGCCAAACCAAGGGAGAAACTTTTCTGGGATAAAAAGGGACAAAAGGACCTTTTGGGAATTATTCAGAAATCAGAAAAGCATAAATGGTCCGTACGGACCTCTTTGCTGCAATGATTACTGAATCCCCTTAAAGTCCACAATATTACCTCAAATCCCGGAGAAAATCATTACCCCCATGCATGGTTGGTCCGTACGGACCTCTTTGCATGCTGAGATGGTCCGTACGGACCTCTTTGCAAAGGGGACACCATCATTCCAGAATATTCTCCATCATCACAGATTCCCTCAAATCGAGAAAAACTAAATTTCTGGATTACCTAGAAGGTCCGTACGGACCTTCTTGCAATTTTCGGGCACTATAAATAGAGGGCTCCCCCTCCCTCATTTTCACACAACTTCCTCTTCTCTCCTCTCCCCCCAGCCTTCAGGCTCCCCTCTAAGACCCTTCGGGGCACTCCCGGCCCCTTTCGGATCCTTCCGAGGCCTTTCGAGCCCCCTTGCGGTGCTCCGAAGCCTCCTCGAGCGCTCCCGCGACGCTCCCGTGCTGCCCCGAGGCACTCTCGAGGTACTCTAAGGCCCCTCGTGGTACTCCGAGGCCTTGCCTGGTCTTTTTCAAGGTGTCCCGGCTCTTTCAGAGTCAAACCGGCCACTTGAACGCACGCCGAACCTCTGCCCGAATCCAATCAACGATTCCAACGCACGCCAAGCCTCTGCCCGAGTGATCCCTGCGATCCCAACGCACGCCGAACCTCTGCCCGAACGCAGCCTACAATCTCAACTCACGCCGAAACTCTGTCCGCAGACAACCGGCCCCCTCCCGAAGCAATCCCGGTCCGTACCGGAACACTATTCCATCCTCAAACACCATTCCCCAGTGGAATACAGACACGAACCAACATTGGTAAGGCTTCCTTCCATTACTATTTCAATACATTTCAATACGTAGTGTACAATGTAGACATCCGATACAACATGCATTTTTAAAAGCACACACACACACACACCAGTTAAAGAATATTAGGGGTATCAGAAAGACTCATTTTTACGAGGCTACTCGGGTGAGCTCTAAGATTCTAATATTCTCTTCCCGAGGAGTAACCTGACCTCCGAACTCAAAATCTCATCACACAAAAATAGTTTATTCTTTTAAACTGATGCCCTTTTTCAATGTTTTGGGCTTAATAAAAACGGCGTGGCGACTCTACAAAGCAAAAACACAGCGAGACACCTCCACCAACAAAATGAAAAAATGCCGCAAGGCGTGCGAAATGCCAGATGCCGGGGCGCGAACGCGCTGCCTCTCGGATCCGGGTAATTTCAAGCAGTAGCATTGTCGAGGTCGGCTTTGGCAGCATTGAGTTCGGTGTTGACATTCTCAAGTCGATTCTGGGAAGTAGTTAAGTCGGTTTTCAACTTATCTCGCTCTCCCTCTAAGTTGGTTATCATGGCATCCCGCCTTCCAACTCTACCGCGAAGGGTATCTTTATCACGTCTCAAAGTTTGGTTTGCAGCCTTCAAGCTTGTTGATTCATTATTAAGACGAGTGTTTTTCTCGCTAATACCCATTATGGAAGCTCCTAGCTGAGAAAGTTACCAATTGAAAATTAAAAGGTAACAATGGATAAGGTCAAGAATAATCAAAGAAAGAAAGAACGACATACCAATGAAAAGTAAATCCCAGCTTGACAGGCAGCATGGTCAGGGTCTATCTGAGCGACATGTCGCACTTGAATTGGGTCACTGGCTCTAATCAAAGCTGAGCTACCCAATAGACACTCTTCTGCGCTGCGAGTTTCATTAATTAAGCCCTTCAAGCGGGGAACTTTGGCGGCTTCCTTGCTAAGCTCAAAAAGCCCTTCAAAGTCAGTGGGCTTCAAAAAGTTTTCTTGAAGCCAGATAGGGGTGGGAAGAGCAGCAGAAGTATTTGGGTCGCGGGGAGTTGAAGGAGAGTTGGAGACATTGGTTAAGTCGCATACTTCCATCTCGCGAGAAGGAGGAGCTTCAACCTGGTTGGGCTTAGCAACATTGACTTCCAGAGTTGGAGAATCAGTCTGGATAGAGTCAGGAAGGGGAGCATCATTGGACTTCAAGGGGGTTATCATCAGTTGGTGGATCAAAAGTTGGCGGAACAAAGTTCGGCGGGATATTGCCCTCGTCTGATGGAAGAGTTTGAGTGGTGGGAAGAGCTTGAGTAACAATGGGATTTGGAGGGATAACTCCTTGCGTGGAAGAAGCGACATTGGGTGACACTGAAGCAATTCTCTTTAGTCGCTTGGCTCTGGTTCCAGGGTCGTTGGGCTTCGCTCTAGTTTTAGATGATCCTTGGGCTTTCTCCAAGGCAATCTCTTCAGTATCTTTCCCGTCGCGGGATAGTGGCAGTGGCAGGTCAGCGGGAAGGAGACCGAGAGCCGCGTCGCGGACACTAGCAAGTCTTTTTCTTCTTTTGTCGTTATCCAAGTTGGCGACTTTCCATTGATTTAGCTCGATGATCTGAAAACAAAGAGAAAGGAAGTTGAGAGTTAGAATAAGGCAAATACAAGCCAAATTGAGAAAAGAATAAGGTTAAAGAAAATACATACAAAGGACAGTATTCATGGCGGAACAATGACGAGTACCCCTGCACGACTGGCACTCATGAGCATATTTGTTGTCCGTATGCCGCTCCCATCCATCAAAGTAAATGTGGTTTATTGGAACCCGCGGCGGGGCAAGAGGTGAGTTGTCGGCGATTCCGACTTGATCAAGTAAGGCCCTATTTCGCAAAATGCCTCTCCAGGAGATGAGAGGTTGGGGTGTATTAGCGGGAGAATCTACGGGAAGGGCAACTAAAGCACGAATAGCGGCAATCAGGGCATTTTCGCCAACGACAGAAGCATCTTTAGTTTCAACTTGGGGTTTGATGGGATTGAGATCAGCGGGATGAGACCACCCTACGCGAGAGACAATGAAAAGTGGGTCGTTCATCCAGTCATGAACTTTGGTGGGTAAAGGAGTAAGGACTTTAGGGCCTCGTTGGTATTGAAGAGATAGGCGAGTTTCTTCTATCCCGCTCTCGAGTTTGTTGGTTTGCTTGTACCCTTTAAATAAAGTAACTAAAGAAGTGACCGTGGGTTCTTTCCTTAAGGAGCCACATATGGCGATGAAGGTGGTAATGACCCTAAGGGCGTTGGGGTGAATCTCAGTAACCATGGCTTGGGCCTTATTGAAATAGCCCGGATCCGAGAAAGGCCTCGCGGCCCCGGCATCTGGCAATCTTTTCGCGTTGGAGGTGTCTCGCCGTTTGTTTTCGCATTTGTAGAGTCGCCACGCCGTTTTTATTAAGCCCAAAACATTGAAAAAGGGCATCAGTTTAAAGATAATTTTAAACTGTTTTTGTGTGATGAGATTTTGAGTTTGGAGGTCAGATGACTCCCCGGGAAGAGAATATTAGAATATTAGAGCTCACCCGAGTAGCCTCGTAAAACGAGTCTTTCGGATACCCCTAATATCCTTTAAATGTTGTGTGTGTGTGTGCTTTTAAAAATGCATGCTGTATCGGATGTCTACATTGTATGCTATGTATGAAAATGTATTGAAATAGTAATGGAAGGAAGCCTTACCAATATTGGTTCGTGTCTGTCTTCCGCTGGGGAATGGTGTTTGAGGTCGGAGTAGCGTTCCGGTACGGATCGGGGTTGCTTCGGGAGATGCCGGTTGTCCGCGGACAGAGTTTCGGCGTGAGTTGAGGTTGTAGGCTGCGTTCGGGCAGAGGTTCGGCGTGCGTGGGGATCGTCGGGATCACTCGGGCAGAGGTTCGGCGTGCGTTGTGGTGGCAGGAGTTACTCGGGCAGAGTTTCGGCGTGGTTTGGGATCGTCGGTTTGACTCGGAAAGAGCGGGACAGGTGGAAAGACCGAGGCAAGGCCTCGGAGTACCACGAGGGGCCTCGGAGTACCTCGAGAGTGCCTCGGGCGGCGCGGGAGCGTCTCGGGAGCGCTCGGGGAGGCTTCGGAGCACCACGAGGGAGCTCGGAAGGCCTCGGAAGGATCCGAAAGGGGCGGGAGTGCCTCGAGAGGACTTAGAGGAGCCGGAAGGCTAAGGGAGGAAGAGAGAAGAGGGAGGTGTGTGAAAATGAGGAGGGGGAGCCCTCTATTTATAGTAAAAATTTCGGAGCAAGAGGTTAAGTACGGACCTTCTTGGTTATCCGAATTTTGGATTTCCTCGATTTGAGGAATGCAATGATGGTGAATATTACGGAATGATGGTGTCCCTGAGCAATAAGGTCCGTACGGACCATCTTGCATGCAAAGAGGTCGTACGGACCAACTCTGCAGGGAGTAATCATTTCTTAGGGATTTGAGGAATATTATGGACTTTAAGGGGATTTAGTAATCATTGACACAAAGAGGTCCGTACGGACCTTAATTGCTTTTACGATTTCTGAAAATTCCCGAAAGGTCCTTTTGTCCCTTTTATCCCGGAAGGCTCCTCCACTTGGTTTGGTTGGGGGTTTGAGAGGGTTTTGAGAGGGTTTTGAGAGGGTTTTGAGTGAGAGAGGTCTCTGAGACTACGTGGATGAGTCTGCGGTGTTTCCCGTGTACTTGAAAGGGGGTGATCCAGATTGGGGTACTTACGAAGCCCTCGACGACGTCACTTATGAAAGAAGTGGGGTCGCCGATAAGATAAGGGTCCTAATGTCTGGATCGCGTCTTTGGGAGAGGAAGTGACCGTGAGGGTCATTGATGTGAGGACGTGGTGGTGTCCTTTTGTGTGACCGTTTAGGTCAATAAGTGGACCTGTGATAGGATTCCTACGTATCCACTGGCGGGAATCAAGCACAGTCGTAGTTCGGGTGTGGGGTGAGTGTTTTGTGAATGCGAGCGTGGTGGTGCCCTAAAGTGTCGTGTGACCGCCGAGGTCGGTGGTAAGGACGTGGTGGTGTCTGGGTGGCCGTATGGGTCGATGGGAAGGACGTGGTGGTGTCTGGGTGGCCAGAGTATAGGTCGATGGTGGACCTGTGATAGGATTCCTACGTATCCTGGCGGGAATCAAGCACAGTCGTAGTTCGGAAGGTCGTGAATTTGTGAGTGCGTAGGCGTGCGAGTCGATGTGGCGTGGTAGTGTGGGTGACCGTATAGGTCGATGGGAAGGACGTGGTGGTGTCTCCGTATAGGGTCGATGGGTTTGGAGTGATAGGCTACGTATCCACAGGCGGGAATCAAGCACAGTCGTAGTGGTAATTTGTGAGTGCATGTGGGCGTGGTGGTGCCACGAAGTGTCGTGTGACCGAGGTCGGTGGGACGTGGTGGTGTCGAAGTATAGGTCGATGGGAAGGACGTGGTGGTGTCTGGGATGGAATTTTACGATTTTCCTAATCGGGTGGTTTAAGGCCTTAGGGCCGGGGATAATCATTTGGGAGGTTTATACGGTCTTAGGACCGAGTGGTTTAAAGCCTTAGGGTGGAGATAGTGATGTGGGAGGTTTATACGGTCTTGGACGAGTGGTTTAAAGCCTTAGAGTGGAGGTAGAGTGAGGACTGAATCGTCTTCGATTGCGGTTGGTGCCATTTGGAGGACTTTGAATCGTCATCGCGGCGGTTGGTGCCACGGCCAGAGGACTTTGAATCGTCATGCGCGGTTGGTGCCACGGCCAGGACTTTGAATCGTCATCAGCGGCGGTTGGTGCCACGGCCAGAGGACTTTGAATCGTCATCTACGCGGCGGTTGGTGCCACTGCGGAGGACTTTGAATCGTCATCCGGCGCGGTTAGTGCCTGGCCCAGAGGACTTTAAATCGTCATCATCTGGCGGTTGGTGCCACGGAGAGGACTTTGAATCGTCATCGGCGGCGGTTTGATGTAATGCGCGAGACTTTGAATCGTCTTACAGCCGCGGTTAGGGATGTAATGCGCGAGACTTTGAATCGTCTTCTAGCCGCATGATTGTGGAGCGTGGGCGCCTTGTGCTTCGAGAGGCGTAGATGCCTTTGTGTTTTTGCATTTTGATGTAGAAGGTTGGACTTACGATGGCTAGGGTGTTTGTTTGCCGTTGAAGTGGGCGAGATGACGGTCGGTGATTGCTTCACCATTTGGCGTTTTTGGGCGCTTCGTGCCTTAGGACTTGTACTCGGAGGTGTTGGCTCCTTCTTGTGCCTGTTTTGCCGTTGAGCGGCAAGGATGATGGCGAGTCTTGGGGATATGCGGCCTTGTATGACTTCCGCTTTGACTTGTTGGGGGAGGAGCTCGGGCTTACTTTGATGGCGGTGCTTGCTTGGCTACCAGATTGAAGTGGGCGAAGTTCGGAGCTTACATCGCATTGCCGGTGCTTGAATTCTTTGAGGATGCGTGACCTTGTAGAGGCCTTTTACACGTTGGGAAGATGACTTGGACCTCCGGTGGTTGAGTTGTTGTTGAGCGTTTGGGCGTCTTGTGCCTTGATATTCGTCTTTGGGAGGTGTTGGCTCCTTACAGATGCCGTTGAGCGGGCGGTGGTTGGATTGCCGTTGGAGTGGCGGGGAGAATACGGTCTTACAGCGATGGCGGGGATTGAATTGCCGTTGAAGTGGGCGAGACCGGTCTTACCACGGCGGTGGTTGAATTGCCGTTGAAGTGGCGAGTCCGGTCTTACGCTTGGCGGCGGTGGTTGAATTGCCGTTGAAGTGGGCGAGATCGGTCTTACG
This sequence comes from Adenophora triphylla var. japonica, assembly GCA_022495995.1. Taxonomy (NCBI): domain Eukaryota; kingdom Viridiplantae; phylum Streptophyta; class Magnoliopsida; order Asterales; family Campanulaceae; genus Adenophora; species Adenophora triphylla. The sequence goes on along the minus strand of JAFEMH010003096.1, from coordinate 11,145 downwards.
CTTGACGGCCGGTGGTTGGATGCCGTTGAAGTGGGCGAGGTCCGGTCTTACGCTTGACGCCGGTGGTTGAATTGCCGTTGAAGTGGGCGAGTCCTTACTGCTTGACGGCCGGTGGTTGAATTGCCGTTGAAGTGGCGAGTACGCTTGGCCACCGGCGGTGGATTGATTTGCCGTTGAAGTGGCGAGTCGGTCTTCTGGCCTTGGCGGGGATTAGTGCCGTTGAAGTGGCGAGGGCAGGTCTTACGCTTGACGGCGGTGGTTGATTTGAAGGGTTAGGGACCATTACGCACTTGGATTCTTTGGAAAAAGGCCTTAGGACGACGAGGGCAAAGATTATAAGGCGGGGAAAGTAATTTGGCCACCCACTTGCAAGAGGTCCGTACGGACCAACGGTTGCAAAGAGGTCCGTACGGACCACTTTGGTTTACGAGTTCCGAGGTTTTGGCCAGGGTTAAATAGCAGGCCCCTTTGGCACTTCTTCTCAGGTTAGGTGCATCAGAGAGAGAAAGAGAGAAAACCTCCATTTTACACCAAATTCTTCCATTTTTCGCTTGAATCGCTTGCAATGGCGGAGGGATCTCGAAGGAGTCGTCGTCAACGCGATCGAAGGTGGTTGAACGCGAATGGAGCTCCAAAGGAATTGGATTTCGTTTGTTCCATCTTCGAAGAACCCGGATGTTTGTATCCGAATCAGGAGGTGCATAATCGTCGCTCCATGAACGTTGGGGAGGTAAGAAATGCTGTTCGTTTTGATTCCACTGCTCGAATTTTTGAATGCTAGAACTAGGTTTTAGTTTTTCGCATTTTTGAATTTTTTTTGTTATTATTTTATGCCTTTTTGTGAAATTCTTGATGAATTGTTGAAAATGGACATGTAAAAATTGTGGGTATGTGTATTTTGTGCAGAAATGTGTAGATTAGCTCTTATTTGTGAAAATAAAGTGCCTATCTAGTGAATTGCATGCTTTGGTGTTTTGTACCTAATGCTATTTATGTATGTACATTGTGAGAAAAATTATCGTGTAGTGATAATTTTTGTGAAAAAAAATGTGACACGTGCCGTGTTTTGTGACGGGTTATATGTGAAAGTGTGTGCCGTGTAGGGACGGATTTTTTTTGTGTTATGCATATGTGTCGTGCCGTGTTTTTGGGTGACGGACTCTGTGGGGAAAATATGTGCAATATGTGCCGTGTTGGGACGGATTTCTTTTTGAAAATGTGTCGTGTAGGGTTTAATCCTCCCCCCTTTTTTCTTTTGAGAAAATGTGTACAGTGTGTGCCGTGTTTTTGTGACGGACTGCATGGGAAAAATTATATGCATGATATATGTGAAAATTATGTGCATTGTGTGCCGTGTTTTGTGACGGGTTACATGGAAAAATTATATGTATGTGAAAATTATGTGCAATATGTGCCGTGTTTTGTGACGGGTTACATGGAAAAATTATATGTATGTATGTGAAAATTATATGCAATATGTAGTGTTTTGTGACGGGTTATATGTGCCTTTATATTAAATCATGTGATTGACGTACCTTTCTTTGTGTTTACTGCGGGATGCGGGAGCTTATGGCGGGAAGAGCCAAGAGGATGAAGACTCGGGGATCGCTCGAGGCATTGTGGAGCTATGGCGTGGATGCCCGATATTTCCGTGGACGGTAGGCCGAGTCCCGGAGGCTGGTTTATAAGCTTGGCTTAGGTGTGTTCGTTGAGAACACAGTGGAGTGTCGACACGAGGAAGAACAAGAGTGTCTTCCTGGGTTTATCTCGAGTATTGGTGGGATACCACCCACACCTTCCATCGAGTGGGGCGAGGTGACGGTGACGCCTTACCGAGCTTTGCTTTGCGATCACGGGGCTTTCCTTCAAAAGGAGAGCCGGTGCGGTGGAGGGGATATGATAGGCGATGATGTGTTGGCCAGAAGGCTGTTGGGCTTTGAGCCTCGTCCTCGCGAGGGGCACAGGGATCTTGTACAGCCCGGCGTGGAGATGAGGATCACGGCCGGTATTGGGGCCTACATCCGGGTGCGGCTGGTGACAATGGAGCGGCCTGGCGCGCTCACTTCTTGTGGTATCTTTGTCAGAGACTTTGTTCTCGAACCACGCGACCGCGGCTCCCTTTGCTGTTGGAGAGCTTGATTGACCTGGATAGGGTGCTGCGACATTGCTTAGGGCGAGCGGGCTTGGCGAGCTCTACTTCTCCTTGGACCGGTTTAGCAGGGGTGGCTTGATTCGTTGGCTGTTTTGACTTTGCTCTGGAGGTATGAGTTTATTGCTTTGTTTTTTTTTGATTTAGCGGTCTGTCATTTCTCCATTGTCTTTTGCTTGAGCCTTCTCTGTTTTTGTCACGAGGTGTGGTTTTATGAGGTTTTCGGTGCTTCCGTGGGATAGAGATCAGGCACATTCTTTGCGTACCTGCTATCTTTGGGATGGGCTCGTACGGCGAGGAAGAGGAGGACCAGTAGGGAAGCTCACCATCTCCTACGGGGATGTGCGGGAGCGTGCCTGGAGAGAGGGATAGCCGTGAGGGTTTGTTTGTTCCCGTGGACTCGGTATGAGGGGATGAGTTTGAGGAGCTCCGAGGAGTGGCAGCGCGAGCGGAAGATGCCGCGGGGCTTGACTTGCGATGTCATGTATCAGGGGAGGCGGGTCTTACGCGGCGGCATGGCCCAGTGTGCTTCCCGTGGCTCAGGGACCCTCACTTTGGGATGCTTGATTCCGGGACATGGATGTGCTTGACTTCGAGAGGTACCTTGGCGGTGTCGGCGCAGGAGTTCATTTTATATGGAGAGGAGTACGGGGCGCTTCGTGAGGAGGAAGGCGAGACACCGCGAGTGCGGCGCGGAGAGAGAGGCCGGCCCGCGAGCTCCCGAGAGGTTCCGATGCGGGGCCGGATTTCACGTACGTCCGCGGGGACGGATCGAGGAAGGAGGTATGCCAGTACTTCGGGCTTGAGCTCTGCTTGCATCTGAAGTGGACCCAAGATAGATCGGTGAGTGTTCTTACTCTTTTCCATTTTGGCATCTTTTACGCATTTTCTCTTTTTGTTGTTGAGTATAAGCTGTACATTTGATGAAGCGTTTCCTTGGCTTCTTGTTGGTGCGGAGTCCGGGGAGAGCCTACGATATGTTGACTCGCCGATTACGTGGCGATGCGGCTCCTTCGCTAAGAAGATGGCGTCGAAGGTGTCTTGCCGGTCTTCGCGTCGTGTGCCGGCGTGCGAGCCTATGCCTTCGAGGCATTACAGACGTTCCTCCGCCTAGAGCCGAGCCGGAGCCGCAGCGGGAGAGGACACTTTGAGGCGGCATAGCATGGATGCGGGGCGTCTTCGGGAGGCTGCGGGGCCTTGAGGAGCGGCCCTTTTATCGGTTCATGCCTCCGCATGCGCGCGCGGGGTGAGGGTTCCTCGAGCCTTCCTTCTTTGATCCTTTCGCCGGATTTGATCGCTACGAGTACTTTTCGTAGGAGCCTCGGCGTGGTGCTCGGTATTCCGACGACGAGGATGTGACGGGCGAAGTTATTTAGGATGCCAAACTTTTCTTTGGAGGACCTCGGCGAGGATGATGATCTTTGAGGATTCGATTAGTATTCATTTGCTTTCCCTCTTTTCATATCCCTCTTTTTTTTTGTTTAGCAACCAGAGACATTTTTGGGTACTGTAATAAAACAATGTATTTGCGTGGCAAACGGTATTTTATTTTAAGATGTAATGTCATTTTTGTGATTCGGGAATTGTCCTAGAAATTGTTGCTATTATTATTTTTATTTTTGTACATGCCACGTGGTGAGAGTGTGTTTGTGGGTAGTGTTTGTTTGCGGGAATGGCTTTGGCCGGTGTTTGGGCGGTTTGGAGCAAGGTTTCTTGAGGACAGTGGTTTTGTATCTTGTTTCTTTGGGGAAATGGAGTTACTGTTTGCAAGGAGGTCCGTACGGACATACTTAGCATGCAAGAGGTCCGTACGGACCAACCTTGCTTTGGGAAGGACATAAATGCTTTCCGTGTCTGGTTCTTCCTCATTTCCCCATTTGCGGCCATTTTCGAGCTTTCTTCCCCATTTTCTCTAGGAACCTCCATTTTTTGCCATGGATTCTTCGTCACGTCCCTAGAATTTTGCCGAGGCTTTCGCGGGAGAGGCAAGCACACTTCCTTGAGCGGTTGAAAACGTGGATGCGGCGCCGTATGAGGCATCGAGACGGGCTTTCGAGGTAAGGTTTCGTCTTTGCTCGGTTTGAGTCTTTTAAGGAGTTGGTTCTCGATTGGGATTTGTTGCGGGCGACCGCGAAGTTGCAGGATGTTAGGAGGCACGTGTCTTGTTTCTCCTACAATGAAATGGTGCCCACTTTTGAGGATTTTCGGGCTTTGATTGGAGGGCCCGGGAGAGTGGAGGCCATCTCGCTTCCTTTGGTTGGTGAGTCTTTGCGGTGAGCGTGAAGCTTGCGAGACTTTCTTCGTACTTCGTTGGAAGAAGTGCGGGCATGATCACTTGATTCGGGTCATATCGACATTTTACGAAATTGCCTTAGGAGCGGTTCGCGTGTTGATGATTTGAGTGGCGTCTCTTAGGATGCATTTGCCTTGTGCGTGATGGCGACGCTTTTACGGTCGGTTCCCTTGGCATTTGTGATGGCGCTTTGCTAGATGTGGTAGAGACGCTGCGGAGCTGGAGAGGATATTGTCCCGTTGGTCTTTGGGGAGACTCTTCATGGTATCGGCCAGTACGCGGCAGGGATCGTTTTTATGAGAGGGGAAGCCCCGCTTTGCTCACCTTGTGGCTGCGAGAGAGACTTGAGCCATGCTCAGAGGCTCCGACGTCGTTTAGCAAGTGGTCATTTGCTCGGCGACCTCTTGTGTTGGATATGGATCGATCCGCACAGGGAGAGATGGATGGCACGGCTTGGTACAGCATCGGAGATCGGTGGTGGGTTCCGCCTTTGAGAGGATTGAGACCCGGGAGGATCTTGCGGAGAGAAGGGTCCTACGTTGTCGAGTTCCGAGGTTTGTCTTGGTCCTCCTTCTATATTCCGTCAGCTTGTTTCCCGGCGGTTTGGGATGAAGCGGGAGCCTTTGTTGGTGGGATGACCTTGCTACTGCGGAGGTAGTTCCTCTTTTGTATGGCGACTCAGGTGCCTTCTTGTATTAATACGAGGGTATGGAAGTATTCCGCTTTCCCTCTGTGGTACTCATAGATGTCGGGAGCGTTATATTGTGACGACTCGGTATCGGCTTTGGTATGAGCGGCGTGTTGGGCGATCCCAGTGGTCTTGGAGAGCGGGCGTGCGGCGATGCAGGACCCGGTTGCCGTAGTAGCTATTGCCTTAGGAAGTGCCGAAGCACAGTCGACCACTTTGGATGTGACGGGAGACACTTTGTTTGACTACGAGACTAGAGTTGGCCAGGCGACGGGGAGAGGTCCTCTTTTACGGGCTACGCGGGGAGGAGATCAGAGCCGAAGCACGGGCGAATGAAGCCACGAGAGCTCTTGGATTGTTTGACTCTACGGGGAGGACCCCGGATCTCGGAGCGAGAGACGCGAGTTGGTTCACGTGGAGCGAAAGAAGACTCGCCGGGGACGAGGAAGAAAGGGAAGAATGGCGAGGGGACAAGCGCGAGATGGCGCGGAATGACCTCCTAGGTATCCATTCATTGCATTGCAAACACATTATTTGTTAAATGTATTAAAAATTTGTCTTTTAGCATGTTGTGAACTTGAGAGTAGACCGTGCTTGAACTTCATCAAGAAATGTTGTAACCGATTAGTGATTTGTGATTTACTTTTAAAGCTTTGTCGAGACGCAAGATCTTTTGTTTGCCTTTGCTTACATTGTGCACTTTGTCGGCGTCCATCTTTGGACTTTTACATTGCATTGCGGGCTGAAGCGATGCAGGCCAGCGGCAATCCCTTTTCTTGAGGCTTTGTGCTTGGGCGAGAGGTTGAATGCTCCCTTGACAAGTCGTTTTGACGGTCTTTTTCGTAGCTTCCTTGCCTCTTTGTTGGCGTCGGGCTCTTGACCACTTTTTGCGGCTTACGCTTGAGCTTCTTTTGTTTTTTTTTTTTTGAGCCCTTGCTCGAGCTCTCTTTTTTTTTTTTTTTTTTTTTTTGAAGCGCGTGAGGGCGAAGACAAGCCCTGGCTTGGAAAGCGAGCATGAGTCGGTCGTTTGATCTTTGAAGTGACCCTCGGATGTCCTTTGATGTTGCCGCCGTCGTTTGACTTGAGTCAAGGTGGCTTGTTGGGGCGTGTTCTTGAAAAGTGCGTAGCTTGATGGAGGTCTTGATTGACATTCAAACTTTTGACTTTTTGTGTATTTTTAGACCGGACCAATTAAGGTTGCCCTACGTTCCCCCAGGACTTAGAGGGCTCAGTGCTGCGTAGTTCGACACTCATGGAGTGCCAAGAGATGCATGATTGTTCTTCTTTAGGCGAAATATCTGCGAAGTTTGCTTAGTTATTTGGATTCACGTGAAGGGATTGCCGTCCCTAGGTGCTGTTTGCTTCATGGCGCCTCGGAGAAGATCTTTTGAACCACGAAAGGGCCGATCATGTGGGTTCCCATTTTCCCAGTGGAGTTGGTTCGAGTGGGAGGCTTTTCTTTGAGTACAGTCACCTTCCTGACGATGTCTCGGGATTTGACTTTCTTGTCGAAAGCTCTAGCCGTCTGCTTTGATAGGCTCGGACGTGTTCCATGGCCTTTAGTCGTCGCTCGTCTAGCGAGCCAATTCGTCATGTCGGCTTGGAGCCATTCGACTTCGTTGATGTCGTTTTCAGCGGCACTCGGAGTGAGGGAATTTCTAGCTCGATGGGAAGGGCCAGCTTCCATCCGTAGGTCGGGGGCAAATGGGGTTTCTCCGTGGGCATTACCCAGGCGATGTGCGGTAGCCCAAAGTGCAAGGTGCGGCTTCTCGGGCCAATCTCGTCCTCGGGTGGTCATTTTCGGATGATCCGTTCGAGGTTTTGTTTCTTTGCTTCCACGGCGCCGTTTGTTTGTGGCCGGTAGGGAGAAGATTTGTGACGTGTGATCTTGAATTCAGCCGATGATGCTGTCAAATTCCCCTTCGAAGTGTGAGCCGTTGTGCGAGTATGACCTCATTTGGGATGCCGTATCGGCATATGATGTTTTCCTTGAGGAAATGCGCGACCTTCTTGGAGGTGAGTACCTTGTAGGACTTGGCCGACCCGTTTGGTGAAGTAGTCGATGGCTACTAAGATGAACTTCGTGGCCAGATTCTTTGGCGGAGCGATTTTCCCGATGGCGTCAATTCCCAGTGGCAAAGGGCGAGGTGTAGTCATGCGGTAGAGATCGTGGGGAGGTAGATGATTGAGGTTGGAGAAGCCGTTGGCACTTATCGCGGCTTACCCGGACAAAGTGGATGCAATCTGCCTCCATGGAGATCCGATAGTAGCCCATCACGAGAATGATTTGCATTAGGGCTGCGGCGTTCATGTGGGGACCGCAAGCCCCATTGTGGACTTCGTTCATGAACTTGCTTGCTTCTTTCTTGGGCGACGCGGCGTAGGAGTGGCCCGTGGTAGCGTTTCTTGTATAGCATGTCCCGAGGATGACGAAGTGAGAGGCAAGGCGTTTTAGGGCCATGATGCTCTTGGTTTTGACCCCCTTACGTGTGTGGGTCTCCCTTGTTCATGAAGGTGGTTTCCCGCTCTTGAGGTATTGGAAGATGCGGTTTGTCTTGGAAATGGCGTCGGACTTGCGTCTCTTTGGCTCTTCGGCAATCTTGCAAATCGTTGTGATTAAAACCTTCTCGGCGGCTTAGGCCCGGTTTTCTCTCGTTTGACAACATGCTTAAAGATGTGCTTAATGTATTGTTCATTTAATGTGTACGCTTCTTTATCAAGTGAATCGTTATTAAGCTGTTTGTGTGTTAGTTAATTTATCGGTTGTTAAAGATGCAATGAGAGGATACTCGGAAAGATCGAAGCATTCATTAAGAGCATACGGGAATACATTATTGGCAATGAGTTCGTAATCTTACGGCATGAGGCCATCGGATGACTCGAGACTCAAATTCAAAGCTAATGGACTCGGGATGAGTTTTGACACACAGACTACAGGACTCGAGGGTCGGACCAAGTTGTTCGATCATGTCCTTTTTGCTTTGGCGGTAGGTCCGGAGAATGTGGCCCGATTATTGAGTGGCAATGAGCTTGATAGGAGATGGGGCTTGAAAGGCTTTATGTCACCGTTCCCAATCATTTGCTATCACGAGTTATCGAGAAACAAAATCGATTAGATGCGGCATCTCGATTTCTTTTTGAAGAAGCGAGGTGGAGCAGTGGCTCGTCCCAAGCATCGTCTGCGGAGTCTCTTTGCTTTTGTCTTGGGCATTACTAGCTCGAATGCGGACTCGTCCCGCTTGTTGAAGGCGGGAGTGTTGACGAGAGAGTTTTCGAATTCTTCCGCCAAGAGGGGTTTTCCGAACCAAAATTCATTGTGAATAGTGGTGGTTGTGGATCCGGCGAGGCGGTGTGTCGAGGAATGCTCTTCGGACGGGATTTGGCTTGAGGCCTCTGAATCTTGCCGGAGTTACTGCTTGGAGCTTGTCCATGGTTGTCGGCCACTTTGTTTGGCGCCGATCGGCTCTGTTCCCTTTTGCCTGGATCTTCTTCCAAGTTGCGGCCTTCCTTGTGAAGTACTTGGTCATGTCGAAGCTGTGGGGACGAAGATCGGAGATTGCGTGCAAGCCTCTTTTTGTTATACGTGGAGCGTTTTCGTGCGGCTCGCTTGTCCTCCGCAATGTGTTCGGGAGTAGGAGAGTATCCCGGGCCGTGCGGGGTATTACATTCTTTGATATTGATGATACATTGAGTGCCACGATGGCGTTTTCCCAGCAACCGAGCCCCGGGATGTAGTTCATGTGCTTCATCATTTTCATCGGGGGAGGGATCTTGTCCCAAATCAAAGGCGAGGTCTATGTGGCACACTTGGGCCTTTGGGCTTTCGATGGTGAACCACTGTTAGCATCATGCCGTCATCGTCGGAGTTTGATTTCTAAGGCGGGACGCCGTTTGTTTCGGTCCTTTCGTTGACTATGCTATCTCAGTAGATGATGGTAAGATCTATTCCTTGGACGAACTTTACGCGCGATGGTGAGTAGATGCCACCCCATTGATCGATGTAGCCGAGGCGTCCCAAAATGGCGGTGAAGGTGATCGGGATGTCGATGACTTGGAAATGCGTCCGGGACCATTTGTTTTCCAAACCACGAGGTTGAGGTGGCTATTCCCAAGGCTGGGCGGGATGTTGAGTCGTATGCCTTGATTGCACAGTCGAGGGTTTTAGATCGGTTGCTTTGATCCTAGCAAATCCATCATTTTGGCTGGAAGGACGTTCATGGATGATCCTCCATCTACCAACACCAGGGAGACGGCGCTCGTCCGGTTGAAGCTATTATGTAGAAGGCTCGTTGTGAGTCGGCCCCAAATTTTGGAAGATCGAGCTGCGTGAAGGTGATGATATTGCTTTGTAATTGGCGTTGCCAATCATACGGAACTGCTTCATCAGGTGTCCATTTGTGATGGGAACCATAGTGCAGGCCGAGCTTTCTTCCAACTTGAGCTTGTGCGGATAAGATGAAGTGAGTAAGGACCGAGTGAGATGTTAGCTTTGAGTGCGCTTGAGGCGTGTCAAACGGGATCTTGACCTTTGGGTCCAAGGTTTCGGCTTCTTTGGCGTAGGGCCCCTTTTTCATTCGTGGCTCGGGTATGGGCGGCCTTTTGTCTGTCCGTGGAGGATTCAGGATTTGTGGAACGTGTCGGAACATTCACCTCTTGGACTTATGGTTTTGCTTGTCTCTCCCGTTTACAGGTGGGAGGAGCCTGATTAGCGTAAGGCCGGCTGCGCATTTCAATTCGTTCGGCTTGTCATGGCTTTTACTTGAAGCATCAATAGTGGCTTTGAGATCTTCCCAGACGGGGTTGGATTATGGACCTTCGGGCCTTCGGTGGCGATGCGGCTCGTCCCGGTGATCATGGAGCAAACATTGCAGTGGCCACAGTGCGAGAACTAGGGCTGGGGAGGTTTCTTTGGAGTAGATGACATAGTAGTCAAACTTTCTGAGGGTTCTCGAGGGTTAGGCCGTGGGATCACCCAGTTCATACCTCTTTTCGGTTTTTGTTGAGAAGATAGCTTCTGCTTTCGTCGAGGCGGCCCTCGTTCATTGCATCACTGAATTCCATTTCCGAGACAAGCAGCACACTGCAATGCATCAGACGTCCCACGAGATGTGTTCGTTGTTCGGCGGTGAGTACAGGGACCTCGGGGAGGCTGGATAGAGCGGGCTTTCCTCTGGAAGGTCTTGTATCAGCCTATACGTCATAAGCTTGCATGGCTCGTATGAGGGTAACGGGTTGACTTACGGGAGACAATGAGAGATGTTAGAGGCTGTAGGCCAAGCGATCGTGGCTTGGGAAGCCAGGTAGTTGGGTAGCTAAGGTTAGAAGTGGTGCATGGCACCTTCGATCGAGCTTGTTGCTCACCTTGACGTTTCTCGATAGCCGTGAGGACACCGCGAAACTTCTTCGAGTGTTGGGAAATTTCTTGGGGGTAAGGTCCGTTCTCATCCTTGTTATCCGACTTGGCCATGGGGAATGTGGGTTTGTCACTGGTGACGAGAGGTGGGTAGGACCTTCTTTGTTTTGACCCAGGAGACGGGTTCCGGGTACTCGACCACTCTCTGTTAGGCTTTGGAGGGTGATGGGCAAGGTTTAGACACGGGAATGGCTAACGGGATAAAGAGGGAAAGCTCACGTGGCATGCGGTTTAGTTTCTTTTTTTTTTGTTGTTTTAATTTACTTAAAACATGTTTTCTCGAAATCCTAGGTAGGTTGGAAAAGATTGCTCTTCTTTTTCGCAACTATGCTAGATCTGGGTCGATGGAGACCATACGTACGGCTATAAGCCCCTCGTTTTGCACACTGTATTTCGACATCCCGGGGTGGACGGCCCCGGGCGAGGGTCCTATAGTGCAAGCGGTTTCCACCGGCCTAAAGAAAAATCGAACCTAAGGACCAGAGCTGTCATGTTACGTTTTGATACGTTAGCCCATGTGGAATAGTGAACCCAGAAGCTTGGCGTGAGTCAAGATCAGGTCAAGAGTTTGGCATGACCTCTCTTTACCTTGCTTGCGCAAG